>OX457077.1:37149308-37371808 GCA_949752815.1 Conops quadrifasciatus | reverse complement strand
GTATCGAGTATCATCATTCGCATCAGTACTAGTATCCAGCATCCAGTGTATAGTATTCAGTATCTAGTATAAGTATCAGCTTCATATCGGTATTAGTATCAGTATCCAGTATCCAGTATCGGTGTTATATCAGTATCAAAATCCAGTATCAGTATCAGCATCCAGTATCAGTGTCGTATCAGTATCAGTATCAACCTCAGTATTTACTAAAGACCGTCCTGCTTTATTCAAAAGACAGGAAAATCTTATGTAGTTAAATCTCAAAAAAAACTTGTGAGACTATCACTGATCCCATCAATTGTCAGTGAATCTTGATATTTTACTATCTGTGTCATTAAATAACAACAACAACAACAACAACAACAACACTAACAAGGAACAACAATAGTAATAATAACACTAACAACAAGAACAACCGTAAACAAAAATTATAATCACAGTCTATGAAATACAAACAAACTTGAGACCACGATATCGATAGTGTTGGACAAAAATTCTTCTCATTATTTCATCATCGGGTTCAACTAGTACAATGTTGATGATCATAGCATGATGATGATGATAATGATGGCTGCTTGAGAATGACCACGAATATGAAATACAGGAAGAGCACTAAAGAACTAACGCAGAATCTGGGTAACATCAGAAATCATCAGACGTGCCTCAAGCAATCATCGTTCGATCGTTGGCAGGCAGAGGCAACATGATTTCACATTGAGTAATCAGTCAATTAGTCAAGTAGTCAGTCCAATCGGAGAGTCAATGAGACAGTCAGTTAGTCAAACTATCCGACCGTTACTGGCGGTAGTACGAATAGTTACGATATTAAGTAAGTTGTTGGCAGAGTAGGTCTGCGTATTGTCTACGTGATTGTTGTATGGAGAGTTGGTCGCAGCTACCATGTACCATTGAAATTGGGTAGGCTGTGAGAAATCGGTGCTTGTTCTTCTGCCATCTATCGCCCGTTGCTTCTTTCACTTAAATTTCTGAAACGCTTCCCGACTTATTCCCGCTGCCTGCCTGCCCGTTGATTGGCTCAGGCTTTCTAAGATTGACTTCTGCCCAACTCGTCTCACTTCATGATGTCCAACGATCACCGAAGCAATCTCCGAATCGACCGTTCAACCAATCAAACAACTTCGAGATCATGCTTTCATGGTTGTTTCGTACCGATTTTACGTGTTGCCAAAGAATTTCTTACGGAAGCGCGCTGGTTTACGGGTCAAAACATAGAATGAGAATTGACAAAAGGAATGCAGCAGCAGTTGTTGCCGTTGTTGTTGCTGTGGTTCAGCCGGCCGGCTGCTGTTAGTGCTACTGCTGTTTCTTCTGCTGAACTTGGCGGCAATTTTAAGTTGAGCTGGCGACGTGTCGTCATGGAAACGTGGCTGTCTGAACTACTTTGAAATTGTTTGACGAATTCGAATTGATCGATCGATGGGTCGGTCGGTGGGTCGATCGTCCGATCGTCCGATTGGTCGGCTGGTCAGCTGGTGACTCGATCAATCGATTGATGTGTTTGCTCATATTTTGATGTTTTTCAGCACCAAGATTTTTGCTCTTCAAGAAAATCATACGATTTTATCTCACGCTTTATGGCGAAATTATTTGAACTCGGCGCACTGATTTCAACCCTTTGTTCCACTTCGAGACTTTTTCACGTATTGGATTAACTGGCGCTTGGTACTTCCAAACAAAAAAAAAAAACAACAACAAATTGATAGCGGGTCAATTGATAGTGGGTTGATTTGATTGTTGGTTGTTTGCTGTGCCGTTGTTTCTAGTTGTTGTGTTTGCTGCTGCTACTGTCGGTATATTATAGTAAAGAAGTGATAGATGTGGGAAGACCGAGTTGGCAAACAAGAAGACGTAGAATCGGTAGAAGGCTGGTTGGTACAACTGAGTTGGTAGAAACGAAAGACGACTAAATTGTCCGACTGTAAGAGAATGTAAGGGTGCGCCATTTTTTATGTCGGTATGTAAATATTAAATAACTTTAATTAGAAGACAACTGATTTCCATATGTGAGTTATTTTTATTTAAAACGATCTTTTACAATTTATACGGACTAGTTTTTGTATACAACATCGGTCAAGTGGCCCCCTGTAGTGGCCTAAGCAAAATGTACCCTTTTTTTGCTGCGTTTTCCTTTACTTTTTTGAGCATCAATATTTCGGTACATTGTTTCGGTGTGAAGCGATTTATTGAATTCATTAAATTTATTGTACTAAACTGACGTTTCAAAAGCATGTTTACTGAAGTCAAAATTGGTTAATAAATGTTAAGGTTATTCAATGTTTACATACCGACATAAGAGATGGCGCACTGGCACCCGTTATTATCAGTAGACGGTTATAAGACTGAGTTGGCAAACCATGGAAAACGACGACTGCATTGTTATAATCGCTGACTATGGTTGAAAGACGACTGGCTGCACTCCGATTTCGCTGTTGTTGTATCTCGATTTGATGCGTGTTGGTGACGAATTGATTCGTTTCACTTTGTTGGTGATTGTGGAGCAACATGTGCTTCCGATTTTCTATTACTCTTTTCTTTCTCTTCTTCTTTTGCTTCTTCTTCTCCGTCTTTTTTGTAAATATTCTTGGAATTGCTTTCTCATTCATCATCATCATCATTATCTGCAGCAGCAGCAGCATGATATTGCATCATGGGAATATCATACGTGCTTTCAAGTTTCAAAATCCAAGAAAATCCATACATCGATTTGGTTTCGATCTTGGTATGTGGGGGTGTGTGTGTATGTGTTGATGTCATGCCTTCCTTCAAGCCCTCAACGTGGTTTGTTGGCAATCAAAGGTTGAAGGACGGAAGGAAGAAATCGTTGTTGCTTGTTTTTTTTTTTTTTTGTGGCAGCTGCACTTGGATTGCGAAGCTAGGCTAGATTTCAACGATAACGGACAATGGATGGAGGATGATGGTTGTGTTGAAATCAAAGGATGATTGAATTAAAGTAACACAGAAGTTGCGGTTGTTGTTGGTGGAACAATTTAAACATTTTCTTTATTATCAATACGTTCGCCGTGAGGTACCAACATACGATAATTAAATTTTATACATAGTAAAAATTTTTATATACGATAAAAAACATTTTGCATTGAACAATTTTTGTTCCTGAAACGAGAGGGAAGAAAAAAAATAAAAATATGCGTTTAAAATCTTAAAAGAAATCGAAATAAATAAAAATAAATAGAAATGAAATAAATAAAAATGTTGTATTTAAGCAAAATTCTTCTCTGCTTCTTTGTCCTTCCTTCCTTCCTTTCTTTAATAATCGAGAATAATTTTCTTGCTTTTGTGCCTTCAAAGCCTATCAAAGAGCTCGATCAAAGCCTATAAAAGAAAAATATTCTAATAAAAGTATTCTATAGTCTTTGGTTCGATGTATTTTATTCTAGTTATTGCCTACTTTTAGGAGAAGAGAACAATAACAAGAAGAAGTGTAGAAAAACCGCGTGTATGACATTAGCTGTGGCATATTAACTTTAGAAATGACAATAACAGCAACCACTAAAATCAAATTAGAAAATATATATAAAAATATAGCCCAAACACGGAGACTTCTAGTAGCAACGCATTGCTTAATTAATAAGCAAAACTTGAAGTCATTGTTAAAATTGAAGTATAAGCTCAACCACCTTTTTGCGGCTCCTTTTTTTATTATCCTTATTGTGGACTATAACACACGCCCCAACGTTCGGTAAATATTACCAAAATCAGATGGAAAAAAAATCTGAAAGACTTCAGAGCGAGGCTTCAGAACGAGTTCATTCAGACTCGAAAAATGTGGTCTACTCTATTAACCACATAAGTTCCTGAAGGTAAGGTTGGTAAGGCCCTAACATCAGACCAGTTCGGCGTTGTTCCTTCGTTGTACTCGTATGTACCTTTATTTTCGTCTTGATTCATTTTCATTGCAGTTTCTTTGCGTTTGAATGAGCACAACAAATGAACAACAAAATTGTTTAAAAATATTATTTGTTTCGAAAGCAAAAAAGACTAAAAGAAAAGACAGACAGAACGGGCGGACGCACGGACGGACGGATGGACGGACGGACGAATGGTTGGGACTAAAGGTAGAAGGGCCTCTAGTGGATAGGAAAAGAGTCAGGGAGCTGCTTTTTAAACCCTTTTCTTATGTTTTTTGCACCTTGCAAGAAGCACAGAACAAATATAACAAAATCGCAAAAAGAGAAGACTTTTTCATTTGCTTTTCATTAATTTTAAGAGGAAAATAGGTAGGAAGGATGACAGGAAGGCAACAAGAGAAAGAGAGAGAGAGAGAGAGAGAGAGAGAGAGAGAGAGTTTGGCCGCCTAGACCTATGCAATATTGTGCTTTTTTACTGTTTTTACTATTTGTTGTATTTGCAAGAGGCCTTCGAGCTGCAGCAAAGCGAGCATTTTAAGTATTTTCAGCTTTTCTGAAGGATTCGACGAAGAGCGAATATAATAAAATTAGCCTTCTTTAGAGCCGCGCACTGCTGCTGCTGCTCTTCAGTGTATCAAAAGAAGAGTCAAGAGTCAGTTACGACCATACAATTCGCTTTTGTATAACCTCACTCTTTTTCTTTCTCTTTTTCTCTCTCTCTCTCTCTCTGTTAGCCTCACACTCCGCTTCATTCTTCGGCTCTACTGAAAATGTCAAAAAAGCTCTCGCTGGCTCCTTGATGAATTGCATTTTTTGATTTAATTTTATTTTCTGATTATTTTCAATTTTTAATTTTTTTTCATTTTTATTTGGTTTTTCTTCTTCTTTTTTTTTTTTTTTGGTGCTCTTGCAATCTCTGTCTGCAGTGCATTTTTGTGAATCTCCAAGGACACTCGAGTTGTGTATTCGTCCTGTTCTTGCAATGCATTGCCAAAAAATGTTTTATTAAATGAAAGCCACATTTGACATGTTTGCGAGACTTTTTTCTCTTCTTTTTCGGCAGCTCGCTGACAATTAATTAACCGAAATAAAGACACTCGACTGTGACTAATTGGCATCAACAGTGACGGCGGCTTAAAACAAAAAAAAACCGGCACAACAAAGTATGTGTTCTTTGAAAGGAATAAAAAGATTTAGAGACTTTATTTGAGTTTCTACGAGGAAACATTTTAACTCTTTAATAACTCCGAATTTTAGTTTTTTCTTTAGGTACAAACGAAAATTTAAACCGTTATTAAAAAAGATATTTTTTATCGAATTCGAATTGAATTTAATATGGTTAATATCTCTCAATGATTTCCAACAATCAGTTCGTAGTTCAAATTGTTCACTTTGCAAAACCAAAAGGTTTTGGTTTTAGTTTAGGCTTTCGAATATCGACAACTGGTTTTCTTTTTGGTTTTGCTGGGTTTCGCCTCAGGCTGTTGTTGTTGTAGGCAAAACTAATGTTTTGTTAATTTTGATAGAATATTTTTGTGTACAATGTTTATCTCTTTCTACCTTATTAACTATAGAAAAAGAGACAAAGCTAGTTGGCGTCTAGGTTTCGAACTCCGAAACAGGATTGAAAACTGCTAAAACTAGAAAACTGCTTTTGGTTTTGCGCTGAACTTACAACAACAATTTCAATGGAGATTTATTGGTTTTATCATAGTTTTCGCTGCGAAAACCAGTTTTGTGCTAAACCGAAGCAAAACCGCAAACAAAATTAATTTCGAATATTTTATTGGTGACTGGTTTTTAAAATGGAAATGGATTTTTTATTGAATAGGTTATTTAATAGGCTTTATTTAATAGGTAATAATTAAAGAAAATATAAAATTTTTTATTAAAACAACCCAATTGAAATAGCAACCACTGTTTGGAGAAGCAATGTTTGAATATAACGAAAGAACTCTTTTGAAATTAATAAGATTTAAAAATTAATTAATCATTGGGGAATTGATTAACAAGAACCATCATTAATAAATTAATCAATTTATATAATTACTCAATTAGAGAAAAAAACGAATGTTGTGAATTTTCTGAAAATGAATGGCAATCATTATTGATTGCGCACTTACGAGTATTTGATTAAACATTATTGTCTTGCTCTTCTTCTTTTTCCATTTCGTCTTTACATATTTCTCCTTCCTCTCTTCAGCATGATTCTATGCGATTTTGTTCAATGTTAGATGGCAACCCCGCGGCGCTCGATGATTACGAACAACAGGAACAATAAAAAAGGCATTGATACAAAAAAATAAAAGTCAACAACTTAACAACATACACGTCAAAGCATGTCACGTTATACCTACACTACCACTACCACCAACCGCCCACACCACCACCAGCAGCTGCATCACCAACAAATAGTTACAGTTTTTGCATTTAGTCTAGTTTAGAGGTAGCAGCAGCAGTGGCCAGATTTTTACTAGTTGCTGGCTTACACTGAACAAAAAATTCACCCTTTTGCACCCTTTCTTCCTCTTATGTTCAAAAAGAGATATATTTTTATTGTAATCCCGCGAAATCAACATCAAAACCCAAACATAATTACGCAATTGTCTTTATTTTTATGGAAATGTTATACACATTTTTCTCTCTAGGCTTAAGTTACGAAAAAATTAATCGGAATTATAATCGAAAAGTTTTAAAGCATTGAAATTTTCAAATATTTCAAGAAAAATTAACATTTGCGGCACCAAATATCTTCCACTACCAAAGGAAAAATATTCATAAAGATTTTTGTGAAATAATTTGAGGAAATTTTATATTTTTGCGGTTCAGTGTAGCAGCGATAACAGTGTTGCATGTTAATTCCTGGATCAACAACAACGAGAACCAAGTTCTCTACATGCCTTCGTCTTTTTATCATACACTTGTAGACCACCGCCTTTCTCAACATTTACCATTCATTTACGATACTTACTGAACAGTGAAGACTAGAAAAATTAAATTGAAAAAATAAAAGAAAAAAAATTAACAAAAAAAAAAAAAAATCCAAAGAAAAATCGATGTGTACACGGCGGCGCCTTGCAACTTGTTTCATGACACATGATGATAATAGCTTCAAATAAACCGACCGAATCGATCGATCGACCGAACGATGTCTATCGCACGACGGACCGACGGACCTACGGACCGAACGACTATTTCGACCAAGGATCAATTGAATGATTGCTTGAACAGTTGAACAAACGAGCTGAACGGGCTGGGTCGAGGCGGACCACTCTGTTTGGTAATAATTTGTCCGAACAGCTAAAAGCTTGCCGCTAAAATCAGTTGAAAGGACTTGCTGCTTAAAATTTATGAGCTAGAAATTTAATTGACTAACGCTGGCGGAATAAAACAATAAACAATATGGAAAATATGAGAAGAACAACAAGAGAATTAAGCAACAACAACGACGATGCGATTGAACTGAAATCAGTTTAAATCTATACATTTTGTTGGTGGTCAGAAATCACAAATACTGCACCACTATACTATACTGTTGTACTACTACACCATGGTGGCGCGAAAGACGACCGGGATGGTTCGATTGAGAGGGTGAGGCAGATAGAGAGGAGAACAGAATGGGTTCTTGGTTGGGCAGCATCTCTAACGTGGTAACAAACGTGCTACAAGATCACGACTTTATTAACTCTGAACCCAGCACAACACAGAAGATGAGAGAATGCTCAGTTGTTTCGATTTAGTTCTAGATTTGGTTCTTTTTTATTAGATGAAGATTTAGATTTGGTTTCAAAGAACACAAAGTACAGAAATAGTACAATTACATGGTACTCATTTAAAATATCACATACATACGTAGTCAGTCCTGCACTATTAGATCCATACATTCGACCCACCCTGATGATGATGATGATGACGATGGTGATGAGTGACTTCGATTAAGTAAATTTTAATAGAAATGATCCAACGATTTAAAGGTTGCTTACATTCTTACAAAGAAATATATTCACGTGCTCCCTCTCTCTCTCTCTCTCTCTCTCTCTCTCGCAGAGCACTGTCAGGCTTTTTTCCAAGCAAAAAACATTGTAGTTATAATTCAGACTAAGTTTTTCATACCTTAATGCTGTAAGAAAAAAATAGTTTCTCGATCGTAGAGAAGATTTTATTTTAACTGATAGAGCTTGGAAGAGAAAAAAATGGCTATAACAAGCAAAGAAACACAAAGAAGTTTTAACCAGACTAAAATTTATTGTTTTACTCTTCTATTTCATTTTTTTATAATTCCTTTACCATGTTGAGTTGATTGATGCCACTCATCAGGTTGCAACATATGTAGCAAACTTGCAACATGATGGTACATTTCTTGGGTTTCATTATTTATACACCTTCGCGGTGATGGAACTACGATAACATCATCACCACCTGCACCAGCATCAGCCTCAGCACCATCGACACCACCTGTTGTTACTGGCCATCAAATGAATGGCGAGGTCATGTTTTCATGTTTTCATCTACGGCTAACATTATTTGAGTCAATCTTATTGCGGTTGTTTGTACTGAACTCTAGATGGGAACAACATTATTCGAAGATTCAATAACAAGAAAGCAGAAAAATACAACAAAAAATACCAAAAAAAAAAAATTTGAAAAAATTATTTATTAAATTAAATTTTTTAGATCTGTTGGGAGCAGACTTTATGACTTTAGGAATATCTTTTTAAAATTTAGTTTTTGCTTTTTTGAAATTCTATGAATATTTTAGAAAATCAAACTGCGGAAAAATGTTTTAAAAAGGGATTTATTTTTTGAAAATTTTTTTAAAAGGGTTTTTATTTTCGAAAGGACTTTTAAAAGTAGATCAATGTGTCGTCATTTATAAGAATCTCTCAAAAAGTGGTTTGTTTTCTGATGGTCTGATGAAGAAAAGTATGCTAAAAATTGTTTTATTTTCTCTTTTTGGTGGCAACCTTTAGAGGACTCAATCAAAAGTCTATTATTTCTATTAATACTTTATTGATTAATACTAAGCAATACTTTATTTAAAAAAAAATCTATTACAAGTTCATTGATTTTCGAAGTGTTAATCTTTAAAAAAATGTGTAAAAATTTGTTGTTTTTAAAAGTGACCACCTAAAAAAATAAATTTTTAAAATTTAAACTTCCGACCTTTAGAAAAATGTGCCAAAAAATGTATTGATTTCGAAAACATCCATTTTCTACGGGTTGATCCTTTTTATGTTTTCTAGCTGTTAACCTTTGATCTATAAACCTTTAAAATCTACTAAATATTCAACCATTTTTTTCCAAAAAAATTAAATAAAAGTTGAAGAAGGAAAATTAAATCTCGAATCTTTGAAAATTCTTTAAAAATTGCTTGAAAAAACTTGTTATAAAAACAAAATTAAAATAATTCTGTTGAAAACAGAAAATAACACATGAACGGTATAATTTAATATTATAATGATTTTTTTCGCTCCTTATTCGCATAAAAAAATACAGTCAAAAATACACGCGTAATAAACACTTGAAAAAACCACACACTGTACTGAACTCTAGATGGGAACAACATTATTCGAAGATTCAATAACAAGAAAGCAGAAAAATACAACAAAAAATACCAAAAAAAAAATTTGAAAAAATTATTTATTAAATGAAATTTTTTAGATCTGTTGGGAGCAGACTTTATGACTTTAGGAATATCTTTTTAAAATTTAGTTTTTGCTTTTTTGAAATTCTATGAATATTTTAGAAAATAAAACTGCGGAAAAATGTTTTAAAAAGGGATTTATTTTTTGAAAATTTTTTTAAAAGGGTTTTTATTTTCGAAAGGACTTTATAAAGTAGATCAATGTGTCGCCATTTATAAGAATCTCTCAAAAAGTGGTTTGTTTTCTGATGGTCTGATGAAGAAAAGTATGCTAAAAATTGTTTTATTTTCTCTTTTTGGTGCCAACCTTTAGAGGACTCAATCAAAAATCTATTATTTCTATTAATACTTTATTGATTAATACTAACCAATACTTTATTTAAAAAAAATCCATTAAAAGTTCATTGATTTTCGAAGTGTTAATCTTTAAAAAAATGTGTAAAAATTTGTTGTTTTTAAAAGTGACCACCTAAAAAAATAAATTTTTAAAATTTAAACTTCCGACCTTTAGAAAAATGTGCCAAAAAATGTATTGATTTCGAAAACATCAATTTTCTACGGGTTGATCCTTTTTATGTTTTCTAGCTGTTAACCTTTGATCTATAAACCTTTAAAATCTACTAAATATTCAACCATTTTTTTCAAAAAAAATTAAATCAAAGTTGAAAAAGGAAAATTAAATCTCGAATCTTTGAAAATTCTTTAAAAATTGCTTGAAAAAACTTGTTATAAAAACAAAATTAAAATAATTCTGTTGAAAACAGAAAATAACACATGAACGGTATAATTTAATATTATAATGATTTTTTTCGCTCCTTATTCGCATAAAAAAATACAGTCAAAAATACACGCGTAATAAACACTTGAAAAAACCACACACTGTACTGAACTCTAGATGGGAACAACATTATTCGAAGATTCAATAACAAGAAAGCAGAAAAATACAACAAAAAATACCAAAAAAAAAATTTGAAAAAATTATTTATTAAATGAAATTTTTTAGATCTGTTGGGAGCAGACTTTATGACTTTAGGAATATCTTTTTAAAATTTAGTTTTTGCTTTTTTGAAATTCTATGAATATTTTAGAAAATAAAACTGCGGAAAAATGTTTTAAAAAGGGATTTATTTTTTGAAAATTTTTTTAAAAGGGTTTTTATTTTCGAAAGGACTTTATAAAGTAGATCAATGTGTCGCCATTTATAAGAATCTCTCAAAAAGTGGTTTGTTTTCTGATGGTCTGATGAAGAAAAGTATGCTAAAAATTGTTTTATTTTCTCTTTTTGGTGCCAACCTTTAGAGGACTCAATCAAAAATCTATTATTTCTATTAATACTTTATTGATTAATACTAACCAATACTTTATTTAAAAAAAATCCATTAAAAGTTCATTGATTTTCGAAGTGTTAATCTTTAAAAAAATGTGTAAAAATTTGTTGTTTTTAAAAGTGACCACCTAAAAAAATAAATTTTTAAAATTTAAACTTCCGACCTTTAGAAAAATGTGCCAAAAAATGTATTGATTTCGAAAACATCAATTTTCTACGGGTTGATCCTTTTTATGTTTTCTAGCTGTTAACCTTTGATCTATAAACCTTTAAAATCTACTAAATATTCAACCATTTTTTTCAAAAAAAATTAAATCAAAGTTGAAAAAGGAAAATTAAATCTCGAATCTTTGAAAATTCTTTAAAAATTGCTTGAAAAAACTTGTTATAAAAACAAAATTAAAATAATTCTGTTGAAAACAGAAAATAACACATGAACGGTATAATTTAATATTATAATGATTTTTTTCGCTCCTTATTCGCATAAAAAAATACAGTCAAAAATACACGCGTAATAAACACTTGAAAAAACCACACACGTTAACCAAGCTCTGCTCATTCTCCTTCGTTTTCTTCTTCTTATTAGCTATTTTTGGCAGCTCATTAAAAGCACCCGCTGAAAAACAGAAACGAGAAGAAATGAAAACAAAAAAAAATAAAACGCTGAATTTTGCAGGATTTTAGCATAATTTATGAGCACTCAAGTGTTAATTTTAAATGTCAGTCAGTCAGTCAGTCAGTCAGTCAATCACTGAGCGAACAAAGAGAGGTAGAAACAGTCTGTCCTGGCGGTGTGATGCCTTCTTTTAAAGGCCGGAGATGCCCTATTTTTTTTTAAGAATCGATTGAAACTTTGTAATATTTTCAACACTAAAAATTATAAAGATTATAAGCGTTAGTATACAATCTTTATAACACTAAAGTTTTATCCTTCAGAGAAATTTATGAAAATTTTTTAAAAATGTTCAGATTTTGGAAAATCTATAAAAAATAGTTACAATTTTTTAACAGCATTAAATTTTTGCAAAATTATAGAAAATTGATTAATGTTTTTATTTTTATCAATGCGAATCTTTTGATTTTTTAAAGTGCTTAAATAATCCTAAAATCTAAGAAAAGCGGCTTGTATAAATTTTTCAAAAATTATCGAAAATACTCGTAGTTTTATATATCGAGCAATTTGGATCTTTTGATTTTTAGAACTATTGCATTATTTCAAAAATCTATCAAAATGTTTTTTTGTTTAAAAACAGTAACGAAATATTCTGAAAATTGTGCAAAATCGCAAAATATTTGAAAATCTTGCCGAAAGGTTTTGGTTTTTTCTTCAAAATATTTAAAAAGAGATACCATTTAGACGGCCTTAAATTTAAATTTAACACAAAAAGAACATATGTACCTACAAATGTTGGAATTACAATAATTTTTTCAGGATTTATTCTATGCGAATTTACACAATACAGTCCAATAAAACGCGCAAATCGATAGTATTGATTTGTAAAAGTATCATGCAATGCTGAGATGCCAAAAAATATTTATATTTTTAGTCTTTTCAAGAGAAAAAAAAATCACTCCATAATAATTAATACAAACTACGCTTTCCCCTCAATCCAGTCGCTCTTCGAATCATCTTTCAGCTCCCGAATTTCGTGATGACTTGGTGAAATTGTGGCTAAAAAAAAATTAGGTGGTGTTGTATGTACCTGATTTACGAATGTCAGCGTTGCCCAAAATGTATCTACTTTATATAAAATTTCCTTTTCTGCATGTGAAAAAGTAATTAAATTTGATTTCAGCAGACAACGCGAACATAATCTCTTCTCATGTCTTTTTCTCTCACCTCCTCAACTTTTTTTCTTCTTTTAATTTTTTTCTTATTGACAGCAAAGCTTTTTTTTGGCAATCAGTGTTGTCGTTGTTGCATGACTTTCGTAAATACCATCAACCATTCTACCAAAGAGGAATGGATGCCTCAAAAGATGGCACGAGGGTGGTTGATTTTGAGTGTTAGAGGAAGAGGGGGAGGGTTGGGAGCAGAAGGGAAAAAAAAAGAAAATTAAGAAAAACTTCTTCACGCCCGAAATACAATTAAATTAATTTGTCGACGAAGTCTGATTTGTGTCTACCATGGAAATGGTGCCCATTTCTGGCATCAGCATCTTCATCATCATCATCATCGTTACAGTTAGCATTATTTTTTCCATTACCATCATCATCATCATCATCGTTAGAGTCGTCTTCAATACGATATTCATCACTGGCAGTTGCATACACCCGGGACTTTGTTCCACAAATTAATGAAATGCTATTAACTACGCTGGATCCTTCTTCTTCTTCTTCTTCTTAACCTGTGTATGCAAGTTCTTTTTCTTCTTTTTCTTCTTCTACTTTTTTAGTCTGGTCTACTTTTTTTTCTCTGATTATCCGGTGAAAATACGGAAATTCATTTCGTTTTTTTTTTTGGAAAATTTTAAAACAACAACCAACAACAACAACGGCATAGATATGTAACTACAAAAAGTAGTAGAAAAAGGCAGTAGAAAAAGGGGCAGGAAAAGTAGCAAAATCACATCTCAAATGGAAATGAAAAATGTTTAATTTAAATTCGATTTTTGCAAATAATCTTCGCTAAAGTAGTCTTTCTCTCACTACTCATCTCACTGAGAGAGAAAAGGGGAGTAGAGAAGCAGTGCAGTGCGCGCTTTCTCTCTCTCTCTCTCCACATTTCGACATTTGCTGAAATTAAAACTGAATGCGGTTCATAGGATCCTCCCCTTCCGATTGGATTCAGATGATGGAGTGTCGGTGACGGTAACGGTAACGGTGACTCGGTCTTTAGTTGGAAATTGTTTCCTTGGAGACTTAAAATGCTTTTTTATTGAGTTTCTTGATGAAAACAACAAGATGCCGATGAGAATGACGATGAGAATGACAATGAGGGTGACGGTGAGAATGACGGTGAGAATGACGGTGACAATAACGACACAACGTTAGCGTTGATGTTGATGTTGATGTTGTCGATGTCGATGTGGCGGATGCGGATACGGATGATGATGATGGGCACAATTTTGTATTTAGCATCTTATTTATTTTCATCTTATCGATTGAAATAAATAAGAAAAGTTTTGTTTACCGTAGTTTTTTTTTAGTAAATTCTTAGTAAATTTAAATAAGAATAAGAGAAAGAAAAAGAAGAAGAAGAAGAGAAAACTACACAGAGAAAAATAGATTTTTCTTGGTATCTTCTCAGCAGCCACAAATTTGTTTTACTCTGATTATAGACAAATTATAATAAAGGACTTAATATCGACGAAAACACCACAAAAAAGGAGGGAACAACTGCCCTTTTGAGTCCCAGGAGGTGATCATGCAATCCTCTCCCTTTCTCTTTCTCTCTCTTTCTCTATCTCTCTCTCTCCTTGTCTGCTCATGGGAAAGCTTTTTTGAATGTTTTTAAACAATCAAAAAAGTATGGACTCTTTAAATATTCGTATGAAGTCTTGAAAAGTTCGTACAGCTTGTTTTAACAAACGTTCGACGACGTCTGACTCTTCCAAACCTCGTAAGGATTCCTTAAAAATTTTTTATTTATTTATTTACTTATTTGTTTATACATTAAGTGGCAAAGGCAGGTGAGAATGTTCTTTTAAATGCACCAGAGCACAATAAAAACAGCCAAAATTCATAAAATAATAATACAAATAATAATTACAGTGAAAAAGTTTTGAAAAAATACAATGAAAAATTACAAAAAAGTTGCAGTGAAAAGTTTGAAAAATTTTGGAAAATTTGAATGCAGTCGTTACAAATCGTATGAACTCTTTAAATATTCGTATAAGGTCTTGAAAACCTCGTACAACTTCTTTAAAGACTTCGATGCAGTCTTTGACAAATCGTAATGACACTTTAAAATCTCGTACGTATTTCTTAAAAGCTCATACGGATTGTTTAAAAACTTGTTCTAGATTCTAGAAAAATATGGAAAATGATCATGAAGCACAAAGCATTCTACGTGATTTAGCAATGCAGATATTCTCATTTATAGTAAACTCTTAAGATTATACCAAAGAGTTTTTCAGCACCAAGTCTTTCATATTATTACGAAAGGTCGCTCTGAAACTCTAAATAATGTTCAGCAAATAAACAACAGCAACAATATTACATCATCATGATAGAAAACCGAAAAAACGAAGCAAAAAAAAATGTGTCTATACAGGCCCAGAGCAACTGTGAAGTGAACCATCCACCGACCAACAACTAACACGCAGTCCAGACGGCCACGGACACGAGATATTGTGTGGTGCATGTTGGTTCTTTGATGACTGCAATTTTGTTAAAGGAATTTCGGAACATAAGAGCTGTGGTGGTAATGCGTGAGCATGTAAGCAATTACAATAGCAACAACAACAACAACAACAACAACAACAACAACAAGAGCAACAAAAGCAAGACCAAGATCATCGTTATTCATAACTCAAGAAGCCTCAGCCTCCGGACGACCGAAAGATGTATGTAAATAATTTGCAACTTTTTAAACTATTTATTTATCTTTAATAAGCGTAGGTAAGAGAGAGAGAGTCAAAGACAAAGAGAGGGAATATTCTTTTCTTCACACTCAACTACAGTCGGTTGCAATAACTCTTTGGGCTTTTACTGTTTTAAAGGCGTTTTGTTTGAGGAGAAAGACCGCATTCCGAGACCGCAACTACGGAAATTTAATGAAAGAGTTTATTGAAAATATTGTCAAAGTGCAAGAAGAAGAAGAAGAAGAAGACGAAGCAAACTCAACAGAAATTCTAAGGAAAATAATTTCCTTTATTTGATTAAGAGAGGAAAGAAAAGTCGGGGTTATAAAAGGATCATAAAATGTGCAAAATCTTTAGAACAATGAACAAAAATAACGCAACAAACAGACTAAAATAAAAAAGCAAAAAAGCACTAAAATAAAAACAAAAAAGCATACGTAAACGTAGTCGTTTGATACGTAGTCGTATAAAAGAGGGCAAGAGTTGAAAATTCTTATCGGCGAATTCAGCAATGAATTCTCGAATAAATATGGAAAATAAAAAAGGAGGAAATTTATGAGAAAGATTGACTTGACTGCACGAAAGGACTGAAGGCAAAATACGATAATTTAACTATCTTAGCACTTAACAGCAGCAAAGTCATGGTTAGAGTGGTCGAAAGTCTGAACAAGCAGCAGAATAAACGAAGAAGAAGTGGTCAGTGGTCAAGCTGAGGAATTTCTTGAGTTTTTGCAATTATTATTTATAATAAACAAAGGCTTCTGTAAATGAATTCAAATTTGCAAAAGATGTGAGAGAAAAACAAATTAAAATTTTGAAATAAATTTTATTTATTTGAAATATTTTGTTGCTTTGTGGTAGAGGCTCTCTAAAAGATGGAGCTGGAGAAATAAAGCTGAGCAGCAGGACTTCTTCAGAAAGGATTTCAAAATATTGTATTTTTGAAGAGGATTTGCAAAGAAGTTGGCAAATAAGAGTTAAAAAAAACAAAGCAAAATTATTTTTAATAAATTAATGAATATTTGTTTAAAAAAGAAAAGAAAAATTATAAGAATAAAAGAATTACGTTGCAGTACGTTGTGGGTTGGTTAGGTGTTGCTGTTTGTGTTGCGATAGACTGCTTGGTCGTCTTCTTCTTCTTCCTTCTTCGTCTTCTTCTTCTTCTTCTTCTTCTTCTTCTGCTCTCAGAACATCAATACATTTCATGCAGGAGGCCAACATTTTTGGGTGCATACAAACAATCTCCAAACATTCTTTTTTGCCCGAACGGCGCGGCGTCAAAGACTGGCGTACATAGTAGAGAGAGAGAGAGAGAGAGACGAAATGGCTGAGATTTATAACGTTACTGAAACGCAAATTAAAAACGTATTAAATCATTTCATTTGCCTGAGTTCACCTTTTGAGTGGGCCAAAAAATGCTCGTAATTCGTTTTTCTTTTGCATCCGCATTTATTTTGCCAACGTGGCTCCATTCGTATACGTTCATACAGACGTACGTATACATAGTATGTACGTACCTACGTATCCCTTTTCAGTACGTATGACGGAACAATGTGCAAATTAGCCTTCGTTACGTTATCCTTGCACACTACAGCGTTCAAGCTCTCTCCCTTTTTTTTTTTTAAGAATCAAACAATAAAAGGCAGAAAAAAAAGCGCCAAAACGCAGAAGCCGTCTCGGCATTACTTTTCATTTGGCATCATCTTTCATTCTCTATTTTTCTCACATTCTGCATTTTTTTTTTATTTGTTTTTAAAATTCAACATTTGCTCGACTAAGTGTTTGATTTAGTCGAAAGGATCGGTGTGCCTGGTCGGTCGCGCATGGCACACCATAACCTGCGCCCGTCGCGCTGCAAGAAGTCAACCTCTCACCGTTCAGGCGATTTGGCATGAGTTTCTGCAGGCGTCTGGAGATCTCCACAACAATTTCTATGCTTACCTTCGTCAGTTTATCCTTAGATATCCTCACAATTTATATGTACATTTATACGTACATAGTACGTATAGTATAGAACATATATGTACGTAGTGCCAGTTGTTGTTGTTGGCCTTGCACTCGCTGCAGGTTGCTCCTTTCTCTTCACTCTTTTGACTGTCTTGCTGCTGGCTCCGTCTCCGTTTCGGTCTCCGTCTCCATTTCGGTCTCCGTCTGTTAAGGCGATTTAGCAAATTAAAACGTTTTTAATGTATGAAGTGCTTTTTACTTACTTGATAATGATTTCGTTTTCTTTCCTATTTTTCTTTCTTTTTTTGTTCTCAGTGAAGAACTGATTTTGTGTTTACAAAAGGAAGTGAAAGGATACGAAGTGAAGTGAAGTGAAGTTAGTAGCTGAAGTCAGTTGTTTGTTATACCAAAAATCAAAAAAAAAAAAATTGTAAAAATTTTTTAGTTATTGAAATATTTACGATTTGCCGAAGTGCCTTTTTGAATGAGTTTTGTTTTATTGAGAACTGCTTTAGCATCATCAATATCATAATTTAAAGAAGAAAACCAATCACCACTAGTTGGCGACTTTTCAATGATAACTTAATCGAATAATAATTTATTAAATATACTTTTTTTTGGTGTTTGGTTTAGCCATATTTACGATTTTAACATGTTAACGAAACGGAGACATGAATACGAATGTAGTTATATTTTTAATAAAAATATTAATAGAAAATAAATATTAATTAAATATTAAATATTAAATATTAATAAAATATTATGAGTTCTGAAAATATTCTCAAAAGGTTCGTTATTCAATAAACCAGTCTAGAAGTAGTCCAGAAGTATGGCAGAAGTATGTAAAGGTAATTAGATATATAGAAACCACCAAAGGCCTTAAGATTTGTGTATGCCGCCTTAAGATTTCTTAGGCCTTAGAAGAGTTTTAGTGACTTCAAGACACTTTCAAAGTTTTCTAAGGTAGAAGACGCCTAAGAAAAGGTTTCATTGAAGGCTTTTAGTTTAAAATTACTTAAGATAAAATTTTTACTTTTAGAAGTTTATGGCTTTTAATGGCTCTTAAAAGAGCTTGTAGTGACTTCAAGACACTTTCAAAGCATTCTAAGGTAGAAGACGCCTAAGAAAAGGTTTCATTGAAGGCTTTTAGATTAAAATGGCTTACAATAGTTTTATCTTTTATCTTAGAAGTTTATGACTTCTGAAGGTATTCTCAAGAGGTTGTTTATTCAAAAAACTAGTCTAGAAGTAGTCCGGAAGTGTGGCAGAATTATGTAAAGGTTGTTAGATGTAAAGAAACCTTTAAAGGCCATAAGATTTAGAAGTCTTAGAAAGTCTTAGAAGAGCTTTTAGTGACTTCAAGACCATTTCAAAGCATTCTAAGGTAGAAGGTAGACGGGTTCTAAGGTAGACGGGTAAGAAAGGTAAGGTTTTTTTGAAGGCTTTTAGATTAAAATAACTTAAGATAAAACTTTTACTTTGAGTTAAAAATTATAAGGCCACAATTTTTTTTGGAGATTTTAATGTTTAAGAAAAGTTTCTATAGAAGAGTTCCTAACCTAAGACCTATGATTTTCTAGAAAAAAGCCTAACTACTTTCAAGCACATTACTTCTTATTGAACTTCTATATGTATATGTAGGTCATTTGATATAGGACTATTGATATGGGTTATTGGGTCTCCAAAAAAGTGAACGATTTTAATACAATATGGGTTAAACAGCTCACAGGGCTTATCACCTCGTGTCGTTGTCATCTCGTCTAATATTTTACCAAATACTGTTAATTTTCCTCTTGACTTCTTCGGTTTAATAAATCCGTTGAAGAGTGTTGGAGTGCGGATGCGGGCGGGATTTTATTCCTTTGGCTTTTTTCCTCTTTTCCTTTTCCCTTTTTTGTGGCTGGTGGCTCATACAAAAAGTCCTACGTAAGTACTATTGTCACGTGCGTAACGTTGTTGTTTGTTAGAAGGAAGGTAGAGCAGCATGAGGGTAGACAGAGGGTGCGAGAGCGAGTGGAAAACGTCGTCGTCCGGAAAATTTGCAAACGTAGAAATTTCGTTTGTGCGAATTTAATTTTTGCGACGTGGTTTTCGGCGGGGATGCGTTGCGTTGCGTTGCGTTTGGGCTTGAGTTTGGGTTTGGGGTAGCTCATACGGTCGACGGGTAGTCTGTGGCGGAGGGCGGAGGCTCGAAAAGATTGTTGAGATCGTATTTTAGGTTATTAGGTTAGGTTTACGGCAAATTTGTGAAAGTGGCCTCAGGTTGTCAGCACGAGAGTTGGCCTGAGAGGAGGCAGGATGTGATTGAGTGGGAGACGTCTGTCGGCTGGTGCCGCTGGTTGCTGGGTTGGCGTGTCGGTGTGTCGGTGCGTTGGTGCGTTGTTGCGAGTGCGTTTTTATTGTATTTCCGTGTTATTGTGAGCGTTGTTCAGTTGCGTGTTTTAAATAAATTTAAATACATTTACGCAATTCGGTTAAACTACCGTCTTCTTCTTCTTCTTCTTCTTCTTCTTCGTTTTTTATTGTTACTCTCCTCGGCGTATGTCATGACAGTTGATGTTTATAAATGTCATTGAGGTATGTTAAGCTTCCGAATATGATTGATGGGCATAAAGTGGTACTCATTGTCCTTATGGTTATCGGCGTTGTTGTAGTTTTTCTTTTTTTTTTCGGTGAGTGCGATTTTCGGTATTAAAGCGATATTTACCGTTGTTTGAGTAGTCGTTTGTTTGTTTGTTTGTTGTTGTTATTGTCATGTAATTTAGAGAACTTAGGTTGGTTGGTTGCCAATTTGCGAAAAAAAGGGAGCGAGGAGGGGGAAATGGGGTGGATGGTGGTTTTGGGCGTGACAGTGGAAGGAGGAAACAATGCGCTGGAGTGTTTGAAAGAAAATAATTCTGCTGAAGGAAGGAGAAAAGGAAGGTAATCACTTGGAAAAATGTCGAAATGTGGTCAGAGTGACGAGACAGTTCTTTTGTTAACAATCGAAATTTGTTTTTGATTTAATTTTAATTGCTTTTTTGTTATTTGAATTTTTTAAATAAAAAGAAATAAGAAAAGAGTACAATTATTAAATCATAAAATAAACCATAAATATATAAATAAATAAATAAATAAATAAATACATAAATAAATACATAAATAAATAAATGAATAAATAAATAATATTATGTATTAATACACATTAATAAATAAATTTTTTAATAAAAAGAAATACGAAAAAAAAATACGAACAATTATTTAATAAAAAAATTAATCATAAATATATGCATTAATGAATAAATAAATACATAATTAAATAAATAAATAAATACATGAATAAATAATAAATAAATACATGAATAAATAATAAATAAATAAATGATTAAAAAAATAAGTAAATAAATTAATGAAATATAAGCTCTGATTTTGTAATTAAAGTGGAATATTTTTTCTGGTTATTTTTGGTTAAGAATTCGTATATTATTTTATCGATGACTTTATTTTATTTTCAATTTTAAAAATTATCTTAAAAACTTATAATTTATAAAAGTGATTTTTATTTAAAGTTTAAGCTTAAAATAAACTTAAGACTAAAATAAACTTAAAATAAACCTAACTTAAATTTAAATTTTAACTTTTAACATCTGATCCTGTGAGTATAAATATAAGTTTTGAAATCTTGAAAAATTATATTAAAAAGTCATTCCTCCGTGTTTTCTGGAACCATCATCAAACCAAAAAAAAACAACAAAAAACCAAAATGTGACAAAATAAAAGAATGATGAAAAGGCTTCTTTCTGAACGACACAAGCACGTCATAATTAACCAAAGAGCTTTTTATTTGGGGCTGCCGAAAGGAAAAATCAACAATAATAATAACACACAACAACAACGCAAACAACAACAAAAATACTAGAATTGCATTTCATGCTTATTCACCTGCTAGAGTTCCATACAAGGCCGGCCAGAGCAAGAGCAAGGGCAAGGCTGAAAAAGACAGAGGAAACGAAAAAGAAAAGACATATGCTGACTCCATCCCCCAACTGCTTCCCTCTTCTCACCTTCAGCCTCCCAACACACAGCAACAGCTACCCTGAACACATGAACAGCATGCACTTCATCTCATGCCTTTTTTAAAACAAAAATTTGACGACCGCAGGCTTCAAACAAAAGACTTCGAAAAGAGTATGATCCTTATGTTCCAAAAAAAAAAACCCAAAACATAATCAAAAAGTGCAGTCTCATATAATATAAATAAAGAAACCAACAGCACACAAATTTTTGGCAAACTTTTTTATCTTAAATAATTTTCGTGTTTTTTTCTTTTCTTTTATCATATTTGGATACTCAAAGGATTTTTTAATAATTAAGCTTCAAAAGAAAATGATTTCTGCTTTCTTTGCTTGGTTTCTAGCTTTTTTTCTTGTTATTACATTTGTTTTGTTAACGTTTTGGTGACTTTTGTCGGTGGCAATGACACAAAAAAGTGAAAAAATAATAAAAAAATTTTGGCAACTTTTTATGTTGTTGATAGCTGTTTTGTTGTTGCTATTGTTATTATAACAGTTAACTTAATGCATTGGAGCTTATGAAATATGCAAGCGTGAATCAAAAGGCTTTTACCAGAGGAAGGGGTGGTCGAAAAGGGGCGGTTGGTGTGCGGCGGGGGGGGGGGCGGGGACGTGTGTGTGGAAAGCAGAAAGTGGTGGATTTGTGGCAAGAAAGTCGAGTCGAACGATATGCCTTAAGTTTACCGAATTCTAACTTCAAAAGAGTTTCTTTTGAGAAGCAAAATTTTTGAAGTTATGCGTTTAAAAAGAGAGTGTGAGAAATCGAACAGAGAGCATGGCATGGAAGAACGATGAGGACTGCGACAAAAAAAATTAAATAAATAACATAAGATAAATGAAAAAAAAATCACAAGATAACGTTGAAGATAACGATAACTTAAATGTTACACGACATCTTTTTTTCGAAAAAATTAACAATTTTTATGATTTTAAATGAAGACAACAACACAGGAGACTTTTTTAATTATTACAAAAAAACAGACATTTTTTATTTATTACAGAAAAAGACTTTTTTAATTATTACAAAGTTCAAGATCAATGTTGTATTTTTTTATATAACTTGGTGGAGATATATGTATGTATAGTAAACACATAGCAGCTACATTAACAGACATAAAGAATTAAATGATTTGTTACTACTTAATATATATAGAATTTAAAAATCTTAGTGGAAAAAAGGATTATTATTAACTATTATTTACTATTTTTAACTAAAAGAACTGATTATCTTATACTAAATCTCCTAAATTTTAAATTCAAAATTATTACCAAAGAAATGGTAAAATTTTACCAATTTCTGTCTGTGCAGTATATAAGATTTCAAGCCCAGTTAGAACTTTCGATAGGGACAACTGTCAATAAAGCTGTCCTTGTGAGTGGTCTTATTGTTATTTATGTTCAGTATAGTCTGGCAAATCATCATGAATACACTCACCCTAGAACAACGTTACCAAATTATCCAAATTTACTTTGAAAATTAGTCGTCGAGTGAGACGAATCCACAAGAGACTGTACAGACTCCATTGCATCCAGAAAAATGCACCGTTTGGTGCAGTTTACATGGTGGTGGCATTATTGGACCTTATTTTTGCTCAAAAATGAGGCTGCAGCTCGCGTGAAAGTCAATGGAGATCGTTACCGCACCACGATCAATGTTTTTTGTTTGAAAATATGGATGACATTGATCCAGACGAAATGTGGTTCTAACAGGATGGCGCTACCTGCCATACGGCAACGGCAATCATCGACTTACTGAAATCAAAATTTGGCGTAATCATTTTCAAATATTAATGTCATGTCTTGGTCTTTCGAGTGAATAAATCAATTTTGTTAAAATTAAATTTTTTGTGTTATTTTTAACCATTTGAAGTTCTATCGAGCTTAGAAAAACACCTTTTACTAGAAAGCAGTTTAACCATTATAATAGGAAAAAAAAAGAAGATTTCCGACAAAATTGTCCACTCTTATTATAACTCTCTCTCTCTTATTATAAACTTCTTCCCTTCCGGTGCAATGTAGTATAGTCCGCTTTCAAAAAAAAAACCGTCCCTTTTTCACTATCTTAAACACATCCCTTCGTTGGTGTCCTTTTCTCGATCCGTTCCTTCACCGTGCCTTCATAGAAGACCACGCTTATCAAGATCCGTTCAATTGATACGAAGTACCGTTATAAATTTTAATGCTTATCGTATTATCCTTGGGCAAACATCATTGATTCTGACCACTTCAAAATTTGTATCCTTTCAATATTTGTCCGTTCGTGAAAGGAGAAACAACAACAACAACAACAAGCGCCTTACTTTCATGGACAACTTGTTGCGCTGTTTACTTTTACGCTGCTACACTCATTCAATGTCTGGCGCTTCACCGAGCATATCCTTTGATCCTTGTATCCTTTCAGCCATCGCCATCGTCATCGTCCTACGCCAAATGCAAACATTAAATAATGCCCAGATGCTGCAAGGAAAAAGGAACAACCAAATTGAAAAAGCCATTTTGCTGCCAATTTAGCAAACACTTAAACCAATTCACTTCAATCCGCAGCACACACACACACACTGTACACACACACACACACTCCATCATACTCCATCGTAGGTACATACAAACGCACATGCTGCAGCAGCAGCATACATATACTCCTCGTTGCCATAGCTGATGTCCTAGCTTTGTTGGTGTTGTTGTTGCTGTTGTTAATATTGCTACTTGTTGTTGTTGTTGTTGTTGTTGTTGCCGTTACTTTCACTCACATCTTCATCGTCGTTATTCGCATCAGCATCAGCATCAGCATCATCCATCTACAAAGTGACAAAGTGTGAAAATGTCATGTTGATGCTGAAAACAACAACAACAACAACAACAACAACAACAACAACAACAACAACACCAACAATAACAACATCATCATCGAGGTACGGAAGTGCATGCAATCGTTAATGCTGCAATGATTGCAAGTCCGTCCGTCCGTCCTTTCAACCTTCCATCCGTCGGTCTTAATACGCAAAGTTGGGCCAAGATGGATGATGGAAGAGTGCACGAATCAAGGCAAGACTGGAGGCGCTCAAGTATGACAACACACAAAATATTACTAAAAAAAAAAAACTCAAAAAAACAAAAATTCTCAAAAAAAAAATCACGTAAAGCCTGTTGCATGTCAGATGCATTTACACAAGGATAACATGAAGTTTACATATACCTCCATACATAACATACAATAAAAAAATCCTTGCAAGGATTTGAATTTTTTCTTTTTTATGGAGTATGCCTTTTTTTTCTTAAATGATAGAGGAATATACGAGTACGTTAAGTACAATGTAAGTTTTAGTACGAGTACGAGCAAGTTTTACGTCGGTATGTAAACATTGAATAACTTTGACACTTATCAACCGATTGACTTTACAAAACATGATTTTGAAACAACAATTCAGTAGAATTTCATAAATCATAAATCGCTTCACACCAAAACAATGCGTCGAAATCGTGACGCTGTACATGTACAATAATCATGCATATCGTTGAAAATCGTTGACGGCCAAGAAGCACCGTCTGACAACACTATTCGTCGTTTGGTGTCGAATTTTGTTAAGCGCGGGGGACAGTCGAAAATCGTCGATATGCCGTTCAGCAACGTCCAAGACGTTCCAATGAACTGGTTCAAGCGGTAAAAGAGACAGAGTGTTGTCGAGAACCCGCATGTCTCATATCGTCAACGCGCTTAGCATTTTGGCGTCAGTGGAACCATCTTAAGGCTCATTTTAAAGCATGATTTGCATTTGTTTTTGTATAATTTGCAATTGACTCAAATTAAATATTGCCGACAGAGCGTCCACGTCGCTTGGAATACGGCCAAATAGTCACATACCGACTTAAAAGATGGCGCACCCTTTTATCTTGCAAGAGGTTGGTTGAGAAAGTATAGAGTTTTTGCTTACAGATTTTTTAAGATTTTTGTGTTAAACGCTATAGCGATAAATTCCTAAAATTTTTCGCACAAATTTTGGTGATGATCATTCTTCTTCTCTTAATTTTATGCGGATAACCCTGTTATCCATACCGACATACGTTATCCATATACAATACACTTCGTGTACATTTCTCCACATCAAAGATCAATTCATTCAAATCAATTTATTAGTCATGCATGAGTTAGGTTTTTTATAAACGACCAGCTTTCGCAAACAACGTCTCTCGATTGCAGCAGAGTAGTATCGTTTTTCGGACCAAGACCGAGACCAAGACCAAGATTGGGTGGCGTTCGATCGGCCTCAGTATCACAACATTTTAAATTTATGTTTACATTGCGATCGAGCGCCCTCTGGTATATAATTTCGCCTTGTTCGAGCATCACGAATAAATTTATTTGATTTTTCTATACTTCGAAAAATCGCGGGTAATTGTAATCGGTTGTTGTTGTTGCCCAACTAACTTGGTTGATATGTGAAACCGTGAATGAGAGAGTGAGTGAATCAGTGAATGAGTGCGGTGCACTCGTAAGTGTGTGTGTGTGTGTGTGTGTGCCTGCTTGTTCGAGTATGCAGGATGATTGTAAGCTATGATTATGCCTCTGGCTTGTAGGCCGCGGCATATGTAATGAATGTGAGCGTGAGAAAACGTGTTGCGATGCCAAGTCATGTGGCTCACTATCGCCTTAACCCACACCATCCCTCCCTTTTCACTAGCCAGCCATTGCTTCAATAGAAGCTCATCATTCCAATAATTATCATTTACTTTACAATTAATAAAGTGTTCAAAGTAGATTCTTGCGTGCTACACGCGTGTTTTTTTTTTATTTTTTTTCGCTTTCGTGTAAACCGTCATTGTTGTTGTTGTTGTTTTAATTATTATTTTTGTGAGTATCTCTTACTAAAGTTGAAAATAAACGAACAATAATAAAAGTTCGTGCAATTTAATTTATTATTTGCATTTTAATTATTTAGCATTTGTTTTCAAATTAAAATGAAAATGAAGTAATCATAATGGCTTTCATGTCGCCCGAAATGGTGTCATGTGTCAAGTTTAATGTTCGGCAATAAAAAGAGAAAAAACACATAAAAAACTAAAGGTGCTCGAAAGTTAGCGGCGGGTTAAAGCCTTTAATTATATTTCCTCTTCATTGTTGTTTAATTGATTTGGAAATAATTAAGGTTTGAAAAAGGTGCAGAAGAACAACAAGGATGTTGGGAAAAAAGTTATAGTATTAATGTAAAAAAATTCTACATTCTAGAAGGCTTTTTCTTTCTTCATGGTTCTAAGCTCATGGTAGTCTCATTTCCAAAAAGGTAATATCTATAGACAGAGCCAAAAAACCACATAAAATAGAAGAAAAACAATTAGATTTCTCGATGCCTTTCA
Organism: Conops quadrifasciatus; assembly: GCA_949752815.1. NCBI lineage: Eukaryota > Metazoa > Arthropoda > Insecta > Diptera > Conopidae > Conops > Conops quadrifasciatus. The sequence continues at coordinate 37,345,073 of OX457077.1, read as the reverse complement.
GCCAAGACGGAAAAGCCTTATTAAAACCATAGAGAAAATCTGATTAATATTTAAAAAGACAGTCATATTAAAATACAAATTCAATAAGAAAATCTTATTGTTTTCCATAGAGACGATCTTATTAATATACTTATTCAATAAGAAAAGCTGATTGTTTTCCATAGTCTTAAAAAATAAAAAGAATTATTAATGTTTTTGTACTTCATTTTTTTTATCCAAGATTTCAAGAGAATTAATCGTAATATTCACAAAATTTGATGGTTAAAGCCTGAAAAGCTATATGCTATTATTTGTTATTTACTTGCGAAGAAAGACGGAAAGTATTCACAATTGAGAAGCAAAGATCCTCCATTATAAACAATGCCAATGTAACAAAAAATGAATACGAATTATAGATCTGAAATTAACCTGAAGATGAGAGCAAAAATATTACTATCAAAGTTGCGGCAAGATCGACGATTTTATAGTATATAAACACAGCTTAAATTAAAAGCTTCTTATTGAAAAAAGTACCTACATAACAATAATACTTCATACTTTTATACAGACTTGTTGATTTCGTGATTTTCTGATGGACAAAATATGAATTTCTTATAAAAATTACAATTTAATAAGATTAACTTTTTATTTCATGACAATAAGATTTTCTTTATAAAATTAATAAGATTCCTCTATGAAAAAAGCATATTATTTGTTTGTTTTAATAAGATTTCATAGTAAAATGGCTCAATAAGAAGGTCTTATTATTTTTTTTATGTGGTGCTATTTTTCTCTGTGTAGATTTTTTGTGTTAGATTTGTGTTAGATTTTCTGTGTTAGATTTTTGTTTATAGTCCTTTTCATTTGATTTACTCGCCTAACATTCTTTTATTTTTGTATTTAGAGTAGACTCGTATAAGCTTCAGGCCGAAGCAAGCCTCTTCTTCTTCTAAATAGTTAGTACATATATAATAAACCTTCATCCTATTTATCAATGTCAAGACAGCTCAGGAACCTCTATTAATATTCTATAGCTTTAAACTTTTTCTTTTCAGATTTTAAACATAGAAAAATCTTAATAAATAAATTTATGAGTATGACCTAAAGCACCGTAACGCATCACTTTACTCCTTCTTTTAAATAGATTATAACATGCTTTATTCTTATAAGTTAGTACATTCTTCCATGCGAAAGTTGATTACGTTTTCAGCAGCGTAACTATATAATATTCTCTAATGATATATTGTACTGCTATAATATAAAAAATATGATATGTAGTTATTTTACAGCAACTATTTTCTTCCATACTCCGTCTCTCACCGTCTACTCATGTCTTTCATATGTTACCACAATGTATGTATAATTTTTGATGCATGATCTTATAAACATTAAGTGGCCAAAACCATTATTTTCTCTCTCCCTTTCCCTCTTTTTCACGGACCAAAAAAAATAGATTATCGTTGTAACGTATCCGAGTGAGAGACGACAATTTACACAGAGAAAAATAGTACCACATAAAAATAATAAGCTCTGAAACATTTTACATTGAGCTTATTATTATTAATTATTATTATTATAATTATTAATTAATTATTATTTTATTTAATTATTATTATTATTAATTAAGCCATTTTACAATGAAATCTTTTAAAAACATAAAAATAATATGTTTTTTTCCTAGAGAAAACTTTTTAATTTTATAAAGAAAATCTTATTGTCTTGAAACTAAAAGTTTAACTTATTAATTTGTAATTTTTATTAAAATTTCATATTTTTTCTCGCGAAAAATTATTAAATCAACAAGTCTTTATGAAAGTATGAAGAATTCTTTTTATATATTTCTTTTAATAAGAAAAACTATATCTAAGAAGTTGGTCTGGTCGGAACTTTGTTAGTACGTAATACTTTGGCCTGCAGGTTTACTTCAGATCTTTAATTTGTATTAATTTTTTTTATATTGGCATTGTTTATAATGCACGATATTTGCTTCTCAGTTGTGAGTACTTTCCGTTTTTATATACAACAATATACTTTGCCAAGAAATAATAAATAATAGCATATTACTTTTCAGGCCTTACCCATGAAATTTTGTGAGTATTATGATTAATGTTCTTGGAATCTTGGATGAATATAATGAAATAAAAAAACGTGAATAATTCTTTTTATTTTATTAAAATAATAAGGAAAATAATAAGATTTTCTTATTGAATAAATATATTAATAAGATCGTCTCTGTGAAAAACAATAAGATTTTCTTATTAAATTTGAGTATTTTAATATGACTGTTTTTTAAAATTTTAAACAGATTTTCTCTGGTTGGTTTTAATAAGGCTTTTCCGTCTTGGATGATAGACATAGAGAAATCTGATTGTTTTTCTTCTATTTTATGTTGCGTTTTGGCTCTGTGTATGAATGTCGAAATGAATCGAGCACTAAAGAGAGCGCTGAGAAAAATAAATCAAGGCACTACCAAAAGTTTTAAAAGCTTAAGTTTAAAAAGAAGGGCAGGAGGAGGAGGCAGTAGAAAAACAAAAAGTAGCCAAACGTTCGAACGTTATCACTAAATCAGAGGTTAATAGAGCTGTACACTGCGCTGTGAGCGTGGCACTGGCGGGATCGCAGAATTGGCGAACAGCGGTCGAAAACGATCTGAAACGCAATTACGTTTGGGTGATGATTATAGATCGTCGAAGCCTCAGCTCCAGCTCCAGAGACTAATAATAATATTGCAACAAAGTGAATGTTGGAAGCAGTAGAAGAGCTAAGAGGTGAAGGCTACGTTCATCATGCTACACACGACAGTAACCGTTTGTTCGGCACCGTTTTACACATATTGCGCGTTCTCTATGCAGCCAACGAGACGAGACGAGACGACGGCTGGAGCCGGGTGGTGCCGTCCGTCGTTTGAAAGTAATCCGATACTCATTGTGCACCTCGCTGCACTGCACTGCACTTCATTTGCACTGGGTTGCACTTGACACGGGCTCGTGTACGACGAAATGCATCCTCATAATCGACATGATAAACAATTTGATTACCTTAAAATAGACAAGACTACCATAACATTATCAACGATATACCGTTTTACCAGCCAGGCCTCTCCGCTTCTCTCCTGGCTAAACCGAAATACCGTACCATAAAGAAAAATACCTTCTTTTGTACCGTTCCATTTTAAATAAATTGCTTTAATACTTTAAATACAATCATTTATTTGAGTATACCTTAAACCTGTTGAGTTTTTTTGTTGTTTTGAAATCGGATAGATCGTTTTGTTCCCGTTTAGAGCAACTAGCGCTGTTCAGAGCACCCGCCAGCGTTTTTCTAATCTACGAGATTTTAAGAGCAGATCGTTATAGTGATTTTGTTGTTGGTTATTATTCTCAGCTGATCTCGTTTCATCGTTTATTCGCTCAAATCGGTCTACCTGATTTGCGTTTAAAGAAAATCGAAAAATATGTACTCATTCTTGACATTGAAAAGGTTTTGGCAACTAAGGGTTAATTTTACTTTTCTTCATTGAAGAAGTTTTCTTTACACTAATTTTTGTCCTCTTTTTGGTAAGAGTTTTTCTTATACGGTGTTTGCATAAAATGGTGTTGGTTTTGGTTTAGGCTGGCTTTCGAATATCGACAAGTTTCAAGTGTTTCCATACAAAACTTGGTTTTATTTTTGGTTTTGCTGGGTTTCGCCCCCGGCTTCTGTTGTTGTTGTTGTTGTTGTTGTAGGTCAAAACCAATGTTTTGTTTTGTTTTTTAATTTTGATAGAATATTTTTATGTACAATATTTATCTCTTTCTAACACATTAACTATAGAAAGAGGCAAGGTTAGTTGGCGTCTAGTTTTCGAACTTCGAAACCGGGTTGAAAACTGCTAAAACCAGAAATCTTGTTGGTTTTGCGCTTAACTTACAACAACAATTTTAATGGAGATTTATTGGTTTTATAATGGTTTTCGCAATGAAATTTGCAAGGTTTACGCTAAACTGAAACAAAACCGCTTTATGGAAACACCATATTAGACCGATTTGGTGGACATGAACAGACAATTTCTTGTTTTATCTACGAGTATAAGACACATTATTTTTTTGATCATATTAAACCCATTTTGTAATACCTTCGATTACAAATATTCACTTCTTTTGAATTGAATCAGTATAATGTATTCTTATTGATTTTAATAATGTCATCAAATTTCGCGAAAATGAAGAATAATTTCATTTTTCTTTAATTGGCAAAATTTTATGATATAATTTTTAATAAGGCCCTCGAGGTAACACCGTCTAAAACTCTCCAACTCGCTTTATTGTATTCCACTTGAATCCACTCGCTTCTCAACAACAGCAACAACAACAACAACAACAACAATAACAATAGTTAACACAAAAAATTAATGTGCCACGAACGTGACTTAATTGACAATTGAACGTCTTAAAATATTTACGAATCCTGTCTGGCAAGTCGACGTACTCGTATATAGATTTTATTTGCTAAAATTTGCACAAAATTTTAAATAAACAAATAAAAGTTTTCTCTCTCCTACCGTATGAACGAATTATAAAGAAGAAGATGAAGAGGCAGAGAGAGAGAGAGAGAGTACGGCAGAATACGTGCAGAAAAAAAGATTTCACGAAGTAGGTACGTGCGATGATTGAAGCTATACGACAACATTCGTATGTAAATATAAAAAAAAAACAGAATTTACAGATTTTAATGAAATATCGCATCAAACAACCAACAACGGCTGACTGACTGGTTGACAGACTCTCTCCCTCTCTCTCTCTCTCTCTCTCTGATTAACTCACTGTTTATTAGTAAATCTTTGTCTGTTTGGAATAGCTTTGTTTTGACGCGTCTGCCTCTACGTTACTCGCCTCTACCACCGTCTCTTGGTCTATTGTCAGAATTGTCTACCTTTCACATTTCGATTCGACTGTGTCGTATTGTGTTTAAGATAAAAACGTGTTAACTGTTTATCTTGCATGCAAGAAAAATTCGCTGCGATAAAATATTAAACACAAGCAATTCATCAGCGGGGCAAAGGCGGCACCTAAGGATGCGGCAAAGCAGGATACGTATAAAGGAACAATAGACCTGAGACACATACACGCACACGCACCCACTTTCAATTGTTGTACTCACTCATACATGCCCCACGAGACTCGACACGACACGACACGACACGACACGATACTCTAAACCACAGAAGTTCAAGATTTTACGTATGCAAATTCATAATATCGTAACTTAAACATTACGTAAACGTAATGTTAAACATAATTTATCACATGCAACGAAGAAGAACAAAAGGGGGAAAAAAGCATAAGGAAAAAAAATAAGTAGCACGAAACTTTAGCAATCTCTTTTCTTTTGGCTACCTCTTCTACGTCTTTTATCTGCTTACTTTCGAAAAAGTCCTTTTTACAGGAGTTATTTTTTAAATTTTTTTATGGCATGAAGGATTAATGAGCTGAGCTCTGCATGCGCGACAAACAGACAGAGATAGACAATTAGCAAAGTAAGCATTTAAATGATTTAGAATATTTTATTGTTTGACGATATAGTAAATGTTGTTGTTGTTGTTGTTGGGGTTATACTTCTAAAAGGCTTTTCAGACACGTACCACTAATCCATCATCACCAGTTAAAAGTATTACAGAGAAGGACGAACGAGAGAGAGAGAGAGGCAGAGAGCGATTAAGGAATTAGTTAAAGCAGTCTCTTCTGTCAACTTTTAATAATGCTGGCAATAACTAAGAAGTTAACTTTTAACTAGGTTTAACTAACTTTAATAACTATGTAAGTTAATTTTTAATAACTAAGAAGTTAACTATTAACTAAGTTTATCTAACTTTAATAACTCAGTTAACTTTTAATAACTAAGAAGTTAACTTTTAACTAAGTTTAACTAACTTTAATAACTAAGTTAACTTTTAATAACTAAGAAGTTAACTTTTAACTAAGTTTTAATAACTAAGTTAATTTTTAATAACTAAGAAGTTAACTTTTAACTAAGTTTAACTAACTTTAATAACTGAGTTAACTTTTAATAACTAAGAAGTTAACTTTTAACTAAGTTTAACTAACTTAATACCTAAGTTAACTTTTAATAACTAAGAAGTTAACTTTTAACTAAGTTTAACTAACTTTAATAAATAATTTTAATAACTAAGTTAACTTTTAATAACTAAGAAGTTAACTTTTAACTAAGTTTAACTAACGTTAATAACTAAGTTAACTTTTAATAACTAAGAAATTAACTTTAAACTAAGTTTACTTTAAACTACTTTAAACTAAGTTTAACTCACTTTAATAACTAAGTTAACTTTTAATAACTAAGAAGTTAACTTTCAACTAAGTTAAACTAACTTTAATAACTAAGTTAACTTTTAATAACTAAGAGTGTTATCAGCGTCCTACACAGTCCAATCAATGATTTTCTTCTTTCTTACGACTTCCTTTCAACCACCCGGTGGCACGCTAAACTAAACTAAAAAGCTGTAATGTTACACGAGTACGTTTGATGACCGGTAGCCGGTCAAGGTTGCCTTCATCCAACCTAAAGTCCAAGCCAAAGCATTTGATATCACGCGTTCAGGCACTGAACATGTCCGAACATATAAATCCTTTTCATAAACGTCAACAAACGTTCATTAATTTCCTTTTTTCTACGACGATATGTTTGTACTCATCGTCGGCGGTTGGCGGCGGCGGCGGCTGTGGTGGTGGTGGTTGTGCTGACCATCATCAACTATCAGCCAACAGTAACAATCCAAACAACAACAATTAGCTACTTGTTGCTACCATTACCGCAAACAATCAGATTCGATGGCATCGAGTAAAGTTTGCAACAACACTTTCTTTATTATGCTATGTGCATAACACCTTTTCTTTGGTGTTGCCTACTGTTGCTTTTGTTATTGTTGTTGTTGTTGTTGCTGGTGTTTTTGTTGCTGTTTGCCCTCTAAAGTCATATCAGCTGAAAAAGCTGGCGATGTGAAAAGATTTTGAAATCTTTTCATTGCAAATCGTTTGCTGTAGATGTTTTATGTGGATTTCGAGTGAATCCCTTCGAGTGGAGCGTGAGAGGTACCTACCAGCAGTAGCAGCCACTACTCATTCATTGTTACCATAGTCAGCGTATACGTACTTACTTACTTACTTACTTACTTACTTACTTACTTACTTACTTACTTACTTACGAGTACGAGGTCGTAAGTACAGTCTCGTGGCGAGTAAGTGAACATGAAAAGTGGCTTTAGCCAACACGTTGTTGGTAGTTCGGTGATTATAAATGATTATCGTGTCCTGCTGATGCTGGGTGGTCATTTTTCAGTGCTTAAGCTTTTGTTATAGTTATTTATTGTTGTTGTTGTGGATGTTGTTGTTGTTGTGCATGTTGTTGTTCACAAATATTGTGCCATATTGAATTTGTGAACTTTTAGAGCGCGCTTATAACTCTTTCGGCAAAATTTCAAAGGTTTCTCAAAAGGCTTTATATATAATTTTCTTTTGTTTTTTCTGTTTTTATAAAGGTTTTTGATCACACATGATAAGAGTTTTTTTCAGCGAATGAAGAAAAACCCACAACAAGTTTTAATATTCGTGTTAAGCAGAAATTCTGCTTAGCCTTAACACAATCCTAGTACAGCGTTTAAAAGCCGTAAAAACTTTCAAAGTAACGAAATAAAAAATAATAAAGTACTAAAAGGTAGGTCATATTAATAAATATTTGCCTTTAAATATTTTCAATAAATTAATAAATAAATATTAAATTGAATTATTAATTAATTAATTATTATTAAACTAATAATATTAATTAATTATTCAACATTATTATTATTAATTATTTATATTATTTATTATTTTTATTAATTATTTATATTATTAATTATTTATTTATTTATATTATATTATTATTAATTAATTATTAAATTAATAATTAAATATTTATTTAAATTAAATTAAATATGTAAAATAAAAATTAAATTTAATAAATTAAAAAAATATTTGCTTTTTAAATTAAAATCGTTAAATATTTAAATTGAGAAAATAAATGAAAATTCCAAAAAAAAAAAAGAACAAGAGGAAAAACAAATTAATCCTTTCACACAACCAACGACAATAACAACAACAACAATAACAACAACAACAACAACAGCAACAACAATAACAACAACAACAACAAAAATAACAACAACAGCAACAACAATAACAACACCTACTGACCAGAAACTGTTCGCTGCTTATCGTCGAGGTGGCAACAAAGCCATAAGAACAACAACAACAACAACAACAATGTGCGTCGAAAAACTGACGAGTGTGATAATGATTGCGGTTAGAAAGGTCAAGTGGTCCCCTTTTTTGGGCAGCGGAAGACCTAAAGCCGGAAAACCCATACGAAGGCGTGCAAAGTGCGATGAAGTAACATGAAAAACATGTGTCATTTATTTCTGTGCAGTGTTGGACCCTCCTCCTTTTTCCCCTCCATAACACAAAAATATGTAAATACTTTAAAACTTAAAACTGGAAAGTTTAAAGTGGGTGAGCAGAACGTGTCTATGTGTGAGTGTATACGAGTAATTTATGACTAAATCCTGGAAAGTAAAAAGTTTTGTGGTGAAGTGTATAATATAGCACATTCCCGTTTTGTTGTTGTCATACTTTGTTAACATGTCAACAATTTTGTTTAAAATCGGACACCGAGATGCCACATTCGGGATCGCCTTAAGCCGTAATTAATTATAACACTCTCAAGTCGTTAAAAGAAACGTTTATAATTTATTACTTTCATTCGTAATTTAAATATTGAAATATACTATTTATACTCGTAGCATGTAGGTACATGTTTATAGAATATACATATACAAAAAGGTACATATTGCGGAAGCGTTTAAAACCTTTAACCGACCTGAAGGAGGTTGAATAACTAACGATTGGCCAAAAGAGAATCGAAAAATGTCTCATTTAAAACGTTTTACCGACCGTTCTGTGTCTTTGCTTACAGTTTCCGTCTTCCCAAATTTACTTCTTTACACTGCAACAAAACAGTACATGAAAGACTTCATAAATCTTCATAAATCTTACATACATTCTGAACCACACTAACTGAGTATTTTCATAGCAATTTATGCAACATTGCCCACAACACAAATAATTGAAAGCTGTGCAAATAATTCGAGAAATTCTTGTATTCTAAAATGATATTTTGACTCAGAAAAAAACTACTCTGAATTGTAAACAAAAAGTCATTTTTAAACGAAAAACCGACCATGTCATGCTAAAGAGCAATATAATGAAGAAGTTTATATAAATTTATAGGAAAACTTTTTAAAATCTATTAAACCTTTTTTCATTTTTACTTAAAATATTATGCGATTGTCTTAACCCTTGTCAGATGGCACTATAAATTTTACGTTTACTATGGAAATTTTTCAAACTCAAATAACATTTGAGAAAAATTAAAAAATATTTTATTATTTTAATATAATATTTTAATGTTAATATTTTATGTTAATGTGAAATATTTGAATGTTAAAAAATTTGTAAAATGTTAAAAATAACGTTTTTGGGTGTTACGTAGCTTGCAAAGTACAATAAAATTGACATAGATTTCAATAAAAATTTACATTTTACTGCGCAAAAAAAACAACTACAAAAAGGATTTAATAGAACGTTTGATGGGGATGAAGAGAGAGAGTCAGTCGTCGTTGAGTGAAAATATATGTAAATACATGGATTTTACCAAAGAAAAGAAATTCAAAAAGACTTTTATGCAATGATTTTATGAAAATTTTTTTTACTTCAGTGTACTTGTATTGGATTTTACTGTTTTATTTTCTGTATATCCTTTTTTCCGGAAAATAATTTTTGCCCTTGGTTTGTCTGTTTGTTGATTAGAATTCATTTGATGCAGCAGAGAAAGCGGATGTGAATGCGATAAACGTTGAATGGTATTTTTTTTTTATTTTTTAACTGCAACGCGTTTACCGTCAGCCAAATTCGCGGTTGGTTCGCTCGCGGTTCAACCAACAACACGAGGTCCTTTCTTGATTTCAAATACATCCTTTTTTTCTATGCTTTTGCTGGATAGCAAAGCACTTTAATTCCTTCGTTTCAGCTCATCCTTGGCTTGAGATTCATGCAAAATTCATAGTTTATAAAGAATTCAGTACACCAAAAAACTGAAATGTGAAGACAAAGACAAAGACAAAGAGGAATAACGACAAATACTAACGACGAAACTATCCACTCATCATTCGTTCCGCTCATTCATTCAACTATTCATTCATTCACTTTGCGGTCGCAATAAAAATAAATTATGCAAAATTCTTTGAGGTCGCAAAAGAATCAGAATCTTGACTTGACTTTAAGTAAGAAATTTCTTAAAAAAAAAAAACTGAAAAAATTTAACTTGCATTCAAATTATTTACAAAAAAATTAAGAAGAATTTCGTTGCATTTTTATTGTTATCGAATAAAGTTGTTGAAGCTCACAACGTTTATTACAATTCATCACAACCTACGGCAATCCTTTCACTTTCCTTCACCCTTCCCTTATATTTTTCTTCTTTCTTTTAGTTTTATTTTTTTTTTCTTTTACATAGATCCTGCGGCATCGATTGATCTATCCGTTTGTTTGCATCCGTACGAGCTCTACGCAGCATGATCCGATCCTTTCACGGATCGTTTACACGATTTCAGGTTAGCATTTTTTTTAATGCAAATTAGTTTGTTGTTGTATTTTTTTTTTACATAATTTAATTTATTCAAATTTGAACTCCTTCCCTGAGTTTTTAATTTTTTTTCAGTAACGGCAGATGCGTCACAGCATTACGGAATGACAGGATCACTCTTAGTTCAATGATCAGTTAGCCTAAAGCATCTTTTTTCATCGCCAGCAACAATACTTTTGAAGGTCTTACGTTTTGATTTTTTGTGCCCTGTCGTTATGTCAATGAGAACCCATAATGATTTTATAAAAAAAATTGAAATTCTATGCTGAATAATCGCGATCAGTATTACTCTGTCGGTAGAGATGGAAGGTTGTTCTCTCTGAGTACGCTCTTTTTAATTTTAATTTTGAAAGAATTGAAGAATCATCAGAAGAATCGTTAGAAGAATTGTCGGAAGAATCGTTCTTTCGGCAAACTTTTCGAAAGGATTTTTTGTGCTTCATCGATCAGAGCAAGAGCAATGCTTGATCATAAAATTAAAGCTTTCCTAAGGATGCAATGAGGTATTACGCATATTAGAATCATAATCCTATCATTAGATTATCTAAGTTTTCGTTACTGAGTTATTGTCTAATTTTATGGAAAATTTTTTACACTTAAAAAAAGTATAGAAACTGTAATGAGGAAAGTAATATGAAGAGGAATATAACGAAAATAATGTGCAAATTCTGCTTTCTCATTCCTCATTTCTCGTTCCTCGCTAAGGAATCAATAAGTAAATTAAGTGAAGGCCTTTTTCTTCAAACCATTTCTTTTCGGAATCTTTTCAGAGGCTAATAAAATTCAATGGCCCAAAAAGAGTCGCTAATGAAAATAAAATGACTTTTTCGATTTTCTTAGAATAATAAATAAATTACCAAAAAAGCACAAAACCAACAACGACCAAAATATACCAAAATATGCCAATATGCACGGTTGGAAAATGGAAAATGGTCAGAGAAATGAAAATGGAATGGGCGTCAGAGAATTAAACGAAGAGGGGCAACGGAAGAGTAGAGTAGAGTCCATTAAATCGGGGTAACTTAAAACTGTACCAGAGGACGAAAAAAAACGAGTCCCCAACAATTCGATGACAATGAAAAAATGCGAAACAAACTCTTACTTAAGAATGACCCAAAACAATTTAAAATATTTCGAATCAAATGAGTTTTATGGAAATTAAAGATGAGTGGGCTAGGCGTGGCGAAACGGACCGAGGGCGAAGAACGGAATTCAGTTGAAATCAATTTGAACGAAGTCATAAAAAATGATGCGATAAACCGGAAGAATTGCAGAAGTAGAAGTAAAAGCAAAAGAAGAAGAAGAAGAAGAAGAAGAAGTTGTAGTAATGAAAATGAAGTAGTAAACAATTTTAGTAAAAAACTTGATAAAACTTGAGTGCAAAATAAAGAGAAATTCAATAAAAAATCGTCAAATAGAAAACAATAAAAAATGATGCCTTTGATGTTTGATGCAATGAAGTGGAACTATAATGAGACAAGTACAACAACAACAACAACAACAACAACAACAACAACGGAAAAAATTGAATGAAAAATAATGAACTATTTAAAAAAATAATTTTTTTTAATTCTATAGAAATTGTGACTGTACGAAAGAATATTTACGAAAGAATGCCGAAATAAACAAAATCATTACATTTTTATTAATAACAGTTGATAAAAGTTTGAATTTAGTAAAATATACGTATGTATAATAAATTGTTTTTTGAAATATCGTATTTTTGGATTGTCGGAAAAATCAAGACGTATGTACGATATAATACACATTAAAATATCGTACCAAAATTTCACAAAACTTTGTTCGAAAAGTGTTTTTTTAAATGCGCTGTGGTGACCGTTTGACCGTTTTATTTTTTAAAAATAAATTTAGTATAAACTTTTACTATTATAGTATAAATATTATAAATAGTATAAATAGTATAAATGGCATAAATAGTATAAATAGTATAATAGTATAAATAGTATAAATAGCATAAATAGTGTAAATAGTATAAATAGTATAAATAGTATAAATAGTATAAATAGTATAAATAGTATAAATAGTATAAATAGTATAAATTATAAATAATATAATTAGTATAAATAGTATAAACTTTTTGGCAGAGAATATGTTTTGTTTTTAAAGAAAATTAAAATGTCAGTTCTTGTTGGATAGTCTTTTATATAGTAGAGGATAAACTAACATTTTCCTATGCATTTAGGTATTCACAAAACTTATTTTACAACATCGTAACGTAGGTACGTTCATGTAAAGAGTAATAAAAAAAAATATGACATCATCCCCGCAGCTGATCACGGATATAAAAGACACCCTCGTAACAACAACAACAACAAAACGCAGTATCTCCCTCTTTGAACTTCGAGAAAATGAAAATCAAGTTAAATCCTTTACATTCTCCTGATATAAGAAGGAACATGCATGTTATATGTATGTAAGTACATACATTGATACACCCTTACTTACGTACATAACCATGTGCCCATGTATGGGTGCATGTAAACCACAGAGGGTGGTATATGCATATGCACACCATTTATCATAATGTAATAACGTCAGAAGTGCGTAACGTACGTACGAACTCATGCTCGTTTTTCGAGGATGAAAATCCAAGGATGGAGGATATGCGTAAATGCTTTTATGGGTTCCCAACAAAGAAGGTATATGAAGGGGGTGGTGAATGGTGTAAGCTTACAGCCAAAAGAAGTGTAAGAGTATAGAGGGACGATTCCAGTAGTACGGTTGAACGGAAGTGGTAAATACTTCGGTACTTCGAGGGTAACAAGACAACACTTATTACGTCTGTCGACGCAACGACCTTACTGTAGTCTTGTAAATATACAATAAATATTTAGAATTTATGGAGCTGGAATAAATTGGATTAGTTCAAGTAGACGCCATCTTGTATGTTTTTAAAGCAAACGTAGTTAGAACAGAATGCAAATTTTTTTTAGAGTTGATATCTCGGTATTTAGAAATAAGAAAAAAATCGAGTTTTGGGCAAAATTAATGGTTTTTTAATGCTTTTTATAATAAACATTTAAGTAGATAATAGTAGCTATTTACTTTTTTTTTTGTAAAATCTTTTTTTTTTGTAATGAAAGTTCGTATTTGAATTTGATTTATCCAAAAGTACCTTTAGCATGTCGAAAGAGAAGATCAGTCAAGCGCCATGCCCGTTTCTTGTCAGTTTCTTTGCATTTCTAAGCTGCAAGGATAGACAATTTAAGTAATATTCAATTGAGTAATATATGTACATAAGTACCATATGTAAGAAATTTCTTTGAAAAGACTTTGTCTATTCTACGTGAAATAATATCTCAAACAAATTTCCATAAACCCAAAAAGGACTCTTTCTTGCGGAGCATAAACATTTTACACATTTTCTGTCTGTTCAACATTGAATAATGTGTATAAAAAACAATATGCATTATAAAGACTACCCTAAAATCTCTACAACTATAAAAAAAACGTAGCCCACTGCTGGATGCTTGGATGCTCTATCGTACGTGCATTACTAAATCGTACGGTACGGCACGGCACGGTACGATACGGTACGGTATGGTACCATTTGTGTTTTTCATTTCATTTGGTTTTTTTTTCGTTCTTTAGCCTTTATCTAATTTGCATTTGTATAGACTATTTTTACCACCTTTCCGTTTGTTCAGTCGGTTTCTTTTTTTTCTAATTTTCCTAACACTGAAACGGTCGGTCTTTAAATCCGATTTACACTATATGCTAATTTTTTCTACCTAGATTTTGTCAATTAGGTTTTTGCAGATGTTGAGAGATGTTCGTAGAGATAATGATGACGGTGATGATGATGATTATGTTGCTGCTACTGTTTGAAGTTTTGTCAGATTTATCATCAATTTAGTAGTTTCGTTTTTTAATGGTACTCATATTAAGAATCTGTACTTTATCCTCTAAAATATGAATGAGATTAAATGTGTTTAAAATTCTTTGAAAGTTCTTTGGTAAAGTAACCATTCGAAAGGATTTTTTTTATTCTCAAGAAAATTCTGGGTTCTCAGAATATGGTTTCCTTTAGAAAATGGTTAATATTAATCGTTGTGACGCTTTGAGAATGAGATCAATTTTGAACTGAAAATCAAATGGTTTCATAGTAGAGAAAAAATCGGCTATTTTTAAGAGAATATTAGCTAAAACAAACGGTCCCTCCGTCTTCACAAAATCTATAAGAATTGCATTATCAGGCACAAAAGTTTTAATACAAAAACGTAAGATTGATAGAAAAAGGCTTTTTAGGTTTTACCTTACCAATACCAATAACCTAACAATTACAAGAAAATCGCTTACAAAAAAATTGCTTGTAAAAAAAAAACTTCACAATAAGATTTAGTTGTCTCAGTTATCGTTAAAATAAATTACATAATATAAGGTCAGATAATATTAAATCGTTACAGACTTCTATAAAAATTACTATAGTATCATTAATTTTTTTTTTTTAAATTCCTCCGAAACTAATCTAAAGCCGTTTCTAAGCAAAATTTAATACATATTAAAATTATTTAATATACTCGAAAAAAAGTAACAAAAAAGGAGGGCAGTCTTAAGTAAAAGAATGTGCCCTTAAGAGGATCAACGGCTATTTTTTTTTATTCTAAAAAAAAAAAGCAAATTCCGAAAGAAAAAATCAAAATAAATTAAAAGAAAATTTAAAAAAGTACATAAAGAGTACTCATAGATTGATTTACATAATAATCAAAATATATTTTGGAGTAAACAATTTTTAAGCTTTAAAATAATCTAAAAATTCTTCTTTAACCTTCGAGAATTTGAGGAAATTTTTGAAAAAGTTGCCTTTTTAAATTAACTTATTTTAAAGAGTTTTGAAGAATTAAAAAATAAATGAAAATTTTTATGATACTCGTAATAATAATAAAATAAATTAATAATAATAATAGCAAGAAAATTAAACCAACATGGTCGCTCTTTTCAAAGAATTACAATAAAAGAAGGCGCATCACCCACCATCGCCTTAATTGGAACTTCTTTTTCAGTAGAATACAAACAATTACAAAAACAACAGTCACAAAAATAACGCCATTGGGAAAAATGAAGCCTTCCAACGACATTATGACACTCTGTCGTCTCATCCGTTCACCCTTTGGTTAATTCGAGACGCATTTCTGTGCGAGATGCCGACTCTTGTTTGCTAAGGATTTCCATCATCTGGCAACATTAGCTGCTGCTGCGTACAGCGTACATATGTACTATGTATGTGCTTATGTAACTGAAAATATCTTCTTTGCTTGGTCTGGGGTTGACTTTTACCACCCTGATTTGTGCCAATTTCAACCCTTTCGCGACGAGAGTAAATAATTTTGCGGAGAAAAATGTGCGTATCGTAAAGTGCGAACAACTCCTTGTTACTGTATACTCATATAAATTGAAGTATATAACTGTCAATTAGTATATAAAGCGCGAGTATATATTGTATTATATACAAAATCTCTCGTATAGAGAGTTTACGTGTGTCATTTATTGAAGTGTGTACGTATTGTCGTATGGTATGATATTTTTAGTGTAAGAGCATTTATCAGCCATCTTTATTCAACATGGTTCAACAAAATTTTGGGTTTTTTTTGCTTATATTGTATGTATGTACTTGTACTATATGTAAGACGGTTTGCTAGCGGGAATGGTCCTCTCTTCGTGGTAACACTTGCACGAAAGGGTTGTACCTATAGTTTTCCGTTTAAATTACATAAATTTTATGCTGGAATGTTAACTCAAAATGAGGTCTATTTTTTGTACCAAATTTTCTCAAATATCGTTACAATTCTTCGCCCTTTTTGTAGTCTTTGAAATACAGTTTCTCTTTTTTTTTAGGTCTTGAGGAATGAGAAGAAGTGACCGCTTTTGTTTGAAGTTAAAAAAACCCAACTATCAGGATACAACCTTGTAAAGGTAGAATTTCAGAATTTCGACGTTTCAATTTCTGAAAACTTTAAGATTTTCAGGAATTTTCAGAATTCTCCTGAGAATCAGAAAGGAAGGTATTATTAAATTATCTGAAAAGTTACTTTTGGCAACAAAAAAAGCAACCCATTATTTACGAAATGGTTAATGCCTTCTTCGCCTTTCTCTTCTTTCTGAAGGGTTTGCTGGAGTCGATTCCTTGCCAGCTTCTTTGGCTGCGGATTCATTGCGCCGTCAAAATGATAAGAATAGCTAATAATGAAAAGCCATTAGCGACATGTGCCGCGGCGCTGTATTTGGTGGACAAAAGTAAATAGACAAATCGGGGAAGAAACCTCATTAAAAATCCTACCAACTTCTTCTTTAGCATTTCTATAATATTCGTTATACGTCTTTTCTTGTGCTTTGTCAGTCTCTCTCCGGTGTCTCTGTCTCAGAGATATGGCTCTGTGGTGCTGGCAGAAAAGAGAAGAGTAACCAACTTAACTAAATGAGAAATTATCACCCTCTGCCCCGATCTCTATAATATCACCAAGAACTGTAATACAACGGCCGCCATGCGTTGGACTTGGCGGTCTTAAAAGTCTGGCAACGACAAGGGACACATTAATTTCCCTTTCCCTTTTTCCCTTTTCCCTTTTTTTTCACTGCCTAAATAAGAAGAGGAAGAAGAAGAAAGGAAACTCCATAAAAAAACACCCAAAAAATCCCTCAAAAAGTGCGTATTTTAAACACAAAAAAAAACGAAGAAGGGGCGGGAGAGATTGAAATAATTTATGCAACAACAGCAGCAGCAGCAGCGGTGTGGTCAGCAGGGGGGCGGCGACAGAGAGGGTGGCTGTTGTGGTGGTGGGTGACAGCATTGGCAGCAAAGTTGATGATTATAAACAAATGCATGTGAGAGTTAAGTAGGGTTGAGGGGGTCAAGGGGGAAGGGGGGAGGGGTGTATACGCACACGCACTCATTCCGTAAAAATGACGAAAAAATCCCCAAATTTTTCGATTCTTTTTTAATGTAAATTAAAAATTGTGTAGATTAAAAACAGAGCCACACGGAAAGAGGCGGGGGAGGGGGGGAGGGGTTGTAGGAATGGAAAGGGGATGGGGAGGCTTTACCGCGGAGGTGGACAGCTTTTAGATATTAAGAAAGAATCACGTTGCGGACGGCCGCCAGACGTTGCTGTGTTTTTTGGCAACGCACCCTTGACGCAGGATTCTTTGTTGTTTTTTGTTGTTGGGCGGTTGTGCGTCGTAAGTGTATGTATGTATGTCGGGATGTGTGCGTTGGTGTGTGTGTGTGTGCGTGCGCTTGGAATACACATACATATATTTGCTCATTAGGCAAAAACAAAGTTAAGACAAAGTTTTTTAACATTTTTTTCCGCAGCAGCCAGCATCAGTTCCGTTTCCGCTTTTGTTTGACTTCTTTTGGTCCTTTGTTTTTTTCCTTTTTTTTGCCGATGCCGATGCGTTTGTACAAAGTGCGTTTTTATTAAAATTTTTTTCATAGTAAAAAAGGAGAAAGAAAATCGATCCCATTTTCTCGATATACCAACTAAGGTCACTCAATCCTCTATCTTTCTCTCTCTCTCTTTCGCTGTGGCACAGGATCGTGTACATATATATTAATATTTTAAAATTAATTCCGTTTTATTTAAGATTTTCTAATGAAGTTCATAATTTTCAAAGAAATTCATCATTTCATTTTTATGTTAATTTTTTTTTTAAATTCTGAGATTTTACTTTTGAGGCCTTTTTTCTTGAAGAACACCACCCTGTTGTCTCTTAATTTTGTTAAGTTCTCATACCGACCTATAACTAATAATACAGCTCGTCCCGCCGTTCATAAGTCGATTTCTTACCAATCCTTCCCCATGCCTTCCTTTCCTTCGTCCTTTGAATTGTCCTTTGCTCCTGCCATTTGCTCCCTCACTTCCCGTTCCTTGGTTACTTCGAACCACCCACTGCCGCCCCTTGTACGTCTCGAATACGCTTATCTCAAGATGTTGCTCCGAAAACAAGAAACTTCCACTCGAATTATTTGCATTTAAAAATGCTGTGTTTGTGTGTGTGTGCGCGCTTGCTTGTGAGAGTGAGTATTTTTAACACATATACA
This sequence comes from Conops quadrifasciatus, assembly GCA_949752815.1. Classification (NCBI taxonomy): domain Eukaryota; kingdom Metazoa; phylum Arthropoda; class Insecta; order Diptera; family Conopidae; genus Conops; species Conops quadrifasciatus. The sequence goes on along the minus strand of OX457077.1, from coordinate 37,326,301 downwards.
CACACATGCATACAATAGAATATATTCTCATTAATTTCTTTCCTTGTTTTTTGTTCTTTTTTGCCTTTTTTGTTTGTTGTTTTGTTGCTTAAAATTCTGCTGACTGTACTTAATTTTCTTAGGTCTGGCTTCTTTGGAAGTACATACATTCGTACATATTTTCGTTGCCGTCCATCGGTTTTACTGGCTGGCATCATCTTGGTCTAAACTTGACTAAGAGTTTTTGTCAGTTATGCCAGGCGTTATGCTCTACAGTGGGCTAAGTTTTTATTTTTTCAAATAAATAAATTCTACAAATAAACAAACATAAATAAATTTTTAATTTCTAATTGCATTTTATTCAATAAGAGAGCGAGACCATCCATTAAAATTCATTTCTTTTCCTGACTAGAGGCTGTACCCTTAGATGGTGTTTCCATAAAGCGGTTTTGCTTCGGTTTAGCGCAAAACTGGTTTACACAGCGAAAACCATTATAAAACCAGAAAAATCTCCATTAAAATTGTTGTAACTTAAGCGCAAAACCAAAAAGATTTCTGGTTTTAGCAGTTTTCAAGCCTGTTTCGAAGTTCGAAATATTTACTAGACGCCATAGTCTTAGCCTGGTTTTAGCAATTTTCAAGCCTGTTTCGAAGTTCGAAATATTTACTAGACGCCATAGCCTTAGCCTGGTTTTAGCACTTTTCAACCCTGTTTCGAAGTTCGAAATATTTACTAGACGCCATAGCCTTGTCTCTTTCTATAGTTAATATGGTAGAAAGAGATAAATATTGTAAAGAAAAATATTCTATCAAAATTAACAAACAAAACAAAAAATTGCATACAACAACAACAACAGCCGGGGCGAAACCCAGCAAAACCAAAAATAAAACCAGTTTTTTATGGAAACACTTGAAGACACTTAAAAGTCTAAACCAAAACCAAAACCATTTTATGAAAACATCATATTAAGCTCTCTTGGTCTCCTGTGCGTTGCATTTTTGCCCACTATATCTTGGCAGCACTGTTGCTCTTTAGCGTCTCTGAGCGCTCTCCACTGTTCTTCACATAGCATCTACACAAACCTTCGACTACGAAAGTAACGCAACCTACGTAAGGCAAAGAAAGTCCTTAATGGTGATTAAAAAATTGTACGCTGTTGCGTTGCGTTGCGTGTGCTGAAGTTCGAAAAAGAAACCATTTGCTCGTATTCATCTTAGTCTTCTACTTCTTCTTATAAGTTATTGTCTTCTCTGGCTCCAGTTCGTTACGAAGAATGGTGGTGTGTCGCCTCGCCTCGCCTCGCCCTTTCCAATAAGATTTGTATGTATGTATGTATGTTTCAGGATCTTTGGGCGAAAATTAAATGTTTTTATTTTTGCAGGAGACTTGCTGAGGATGCAGGAAGAAGTTGGAAGGGCGAATGAAGAAGTTAAAAGAACTAGAAGAAGAAAGTGAAGAGAAATAAAGGAAAGTAAAAGAACTTTTAATTGAAAGGTTGAGACGGTTTTTTGCAGGTTGTGTGTGTGTTGTTTTTTTATATAATTAAAAATTGAAATCGATTTTTAATTCTACAAATTTTGTAGATCTTAAGAAATTCGTTTTATGGCATCCTACTAATCGATAGAATGAAGGATAAATAGCCATCGGTGATAGACATCTTCAGTTAAAACCGAATTTCGAAAAAAAACCAACTTCTTTAGTCGGCCCGTATGTGAATCGTATCGTGCTGTAAAGTCTCCAAAAATCTGGCTAATGCGCATACCTAAACGCTTTTAGGGTTCATCATCAAGACCATGACATATCAACTCATAACTAACTCATTCTGCATAATATTCCTTTAATCGTCATCCCAAATACTAATACCATCCTTTTCATATACTCGTAGCTACTACACTCCTCATTCTCATTCCGCATCATGATACTAATTCTCTTGAGACAAAAGTGATATCCATTATCATTATCTTCCTAAATAGCATCAATCTATTTATCCTTTTGCATTCTGACAAATCCGTGTAAACCATACATACCAGTATGTACCTCTAAATTCATGTCGAGTGGTCACTCTGTGGTCAGCTTAATTGTTATGCCTTCGGAATGGTTATGAGGGTAAAAATTATTACCCTGTTGCGTGTCTCGCCCTTTTCTCAATTGTTTGGACATTATCCTAATCTACTCAATTATCTATTATTTATTCTATTTTCCCCGGTTGACCATTGACCATTGACCATTCACCATTGACCATTGTCCATTGTCCATTATCCATTGCCCACTCTTCTCCATACCTCATTATCCCTTAAATAAAATCACGAAGGGTTGGTCACCTTTTAGGCGGTAATTTATTCCTGAAGTTGTTGTTGTTGTTATTAAAAAAAAGGTGTGATTTGTAATATGTACTATGTTATTAAGGCTAACAATACACTAGAGTTAAAGTCATAAAATTTTTTTTGGCGATTTTTCTTTAACGTCTCTTTAATTTCTGGCCCTCTTTCTGGCGGTCTGTCATCAGCTCTGGTCTGTTATACTAAATGCTAAATTATGTAGAGGGTAAACTGAACTCTCTCTGAGCGTGGACAAATGAGTGGACAATGGGAAAAGGGCTATAAAGGATAATAGTGGTCATCACTAATTGTTTGTAAAGTGTTTAATTTGTACAAATTTGCATAAATGGGATATGGAAAGAGGTGTGTACCCCTCTCGTACTTAAGTTTTATGAGATTATGGGAGTATATTCTCCCGTGCATAGATTTTTGCTTACCGTAAGAGAATTTCTTAAAAGAAAAGAGTAAGAATTTCTAAATTTTTTTTCTTTGGAATTAAGAGATTATTTGAACTTTCTTTACTAAGCGATGACTCTCTTCAGCCCCATTAAACGTTACATAAATGCTAGGAAATCTGTTTTATACAAGATTACTGCAGAAAAATGTGCAGTTTTTCTTAAAATCATCAAGTACATACAATTAAACTTTATCGTACTTGAAAAATTTGCTAGATTCCAAGAAGTCTTCTTTAAAAATATATGAACTTTTTTACTAGCTCGCTTTTTTGTAGGACTTTTTTTGGGTTTTTTGCTAAAAATTATTTTCTGCTTATAATTCAGATGAGTTTTTTCTACTTTAGCGCTGTATATAAAGATTGCTCCTCCGGTATCCAATTGTGTTGTTTTTTATATCCGGTGAGAGATGATTACACATCGTACCTTATAAGAATAGAAATTATTCCAACATCGATCATATAATACCAGAAAACTTTGACGCAATTTAAAGTCAAGCGAAAAAAAAAACATATTTGTTTTTGTTTTAAGATTTCTATTCACTTTTTATTTTATTTTTATTAGTTTATTTACATTAGTTTTTATTATTTCAAAATATTTTGGAAATAAGTTTAATTATAATTATTACTTTATTTTTCTATTTCTTTATATATAACATTGAAATAAAATTGTAGCAGGCTTCTTTTCTTCTCTACCCAGTAATGTTGTCTCTATACTGAATATACGATATTTACAATTTCTGTCCGCCCATTCGGAAAATCGTGTGTAACGACGCAAACGCAGCTGAATTCTAACTAATTTGCATAATTATCCTGAAAGTTGCGTTACCTTGAATTGCGTGGCTTAGTGTTGCGTTGCGTTGCGTTGCGTTGCTCCTGTCGAAAGGATCCTGAGGGTTCTTTTGCATAATGCTTAATAATGGAAAAAAACAAGGTACACTCACGTTCATGGAATTAAACAAAAGCCAAAGAAAGTATGTATGTACGAGTATAAAATCTCTAGAGAAGCGTATAAAAAATGCAGCCTCAATTTTTACCCCTCTTTCATTCGTAGTACAATTGTGTGGACTGTAGACTGCGTAGCACAATGTTTCAGTCAATCAAAGTAAAAATGCGTAAAAATTGACGACGTATTTACGTGTATATACATACGTAAGGTGTAGGCTTACGTAAGTGTACGTATGTACTCATCAATTCCCAAATTTATTCATGACAAATCGTTCACGAATCAGTGACAAAAATCCTTTCAAAAGAGTATTATTTCTGTGGAATAAATGAAAAATCAATTCTAACTAAAAATAAATAAAATAAAATTCTACAAATATTTTCTTTTTTATTTTCTTTCTAAAAAAGGAAAAATAAAACATTTTATAAAGGGCCAATTTTTTCATCTTTGTCAATTTTTCAACAGAAAATTGACTAAACAAAAGAATTTCATTGCATTTAAATTAAAAAACTGCAGAAATAGCTCAAAAATTTCGTGAATTTTTTTGATTATACTGTGTTCAGCATTAATTAGTATGTATTCGATTCGTCGGCTTATCCTTGTAACTATATCCACAGTATTATTCCCGTCTGTTTCCTTGTATCCTTGCAGATCGTTTCTTATCCTCGTTTGTACTGTTTTGTGTCAACCACGCCTTCTCATTTTTTCTACATTTAATCATTTCAAGAATTTTTGTTAGGTTTGTAGGATTTAACTCTCCAATGATTAATGGATTTATGTAAATTTCGTTGAAAAAAAAAATCGTTGATGTCTCATCATCGTAGTAAAAAATTTGTATCGCAGAAAATTTTCTTTTCTTTACTCTGATTTTTCTAATAAAATTACTTTTATACGATATTTCAAAAGTAATAAATTTTTTTTTTTTTTTTTTTGACAAATTTACAAAATTATACTGATCCTTTTTGCTTCTTGTTTTTGTTTTTGTTTTTGCTGAAAAGAGTTTTAATTATTATTTTTATTATTAATTTCATTTTTCTCTTTCAAAGTCTTCACATAATTCATGAATTTTCATTAAAATTTTTTGTACAATAAAAGAAAAAAAAACAACCTCACTCTCTCGCTCGAAGACTTTCAAAAACATTTAAAAAGTGTTTTCTTTGTACATTTTATAAAATTTTCCAGGAAGAACAAGAGAATGTATAAGCCTGATGAGTTCTCTTAGTGTATAGTATAATTCACTGCTGTTGTTATCTTCCTTTTGCCACGCCCATTTCATGCAAATTTCATAAACAGCAAAAAAAAAACACAGCGAAAACAATTTTTGACAATCATTAATTTTTATAGCTTAAACAGATGACACATCGCATCCATCGAATACGTATACAGCGAAGAGATAGATGGATGGTAATAAAAACAACAACTATAACAACAACAACAACAACTACAAAAACAGCAAAGCACATTAAATAGGCTTAACTGTAAACCACGGGCGTCTAATAAAAAGGAAAGAAGAGAAAAGAAGCGGAGAGCAGAGAAATGTAAGAATAATCAGAGGAGAGTTAACAGAGACAAGTAAAATATCCTTCAAATGCTAAAATTCATTATTTCTTTAATAGGACAATTTCTGCCCAACATCCCTTCGTGATGGCGATGATGATTCTTTGCAGTCTTTAATGACTGCAGCTTCTCAGAATCAGAGAAATCAAACTTTGGGGTCAACCCGGGATTTTTCATTTTATGTACACAAGAAGATGAAAGGAGAGCGGTAGAGAGAAGGAAAAGGGGTCATGGAAGAGACGACAAAGAGAATGGCACTAAGAAAAGTAAAAAAAAAAAAATTAAAAAATTCCTTACATTTTGTTAACGTTTTGCCAGAAATTTATTTTACTTGTCGCCAGACTTTTGTCTTAAGAAATTCGTTTTGTTTTAAAGCAATCCTTGTTTCCGTTTGACCTACCCTGCCATCCCGCCCCCCTCTTTTTTTAACGCCCACCCACCGACTAAATTCATCAACTGAAGTCATCAAAGAAGACTGAGAGAGATCTCTTAGTAATAACAATTTTGAAAAAATGTCGTTCTTTTCCCCTTCCAGATCCACCCCCCCCCCCCCCCGCCCTTCTTACGGCTTCAAAACTGAGTTTTCTCTACCTCTTTTTGCTATTGTTTTTATTCTTATTCTTTCCTTTCGTTTTTATAAATATTTTTTCTATACCTTTCCATTTCCATTATTCTCTTCCAGTCCCAGTCCCAGTCCGCTTTTTTACATTCTTTCTTTGTCGGTTCTCCCCCCTCCTGTCTTCTTATCATTAAAATTTTTTTCATTTTCCTTTTAAGAACGTTTGTGATTTCAAGGATTTGTTTCTGACATTCATGGACTCACGCAAATCAGCAAAATGTGATAAAATGGAAAACAAACAGCTGAAATCTTGTCCGTAGGATTAAGACCGACCCGACCGACCGACCGTTCATTTCACGTCGCTGGGGTACGTTGGTTCGATGGAATGAAACATGAAAAATCATTAATATTCATTCCTGTTCAGTGTTCGATGGTATAGAAAAAAAACACCGCCAGCCTTCAAACTCTTTTCGAAAAGACACGAAGGAGTATATTTGCAAGGAGTATAGCATAATTTTACTGTATATATAATATATAATATACAGTAAGTTATGATAGTTTTTTGTGGCCTTTATTTATCGCCAAGTCCTTCGCAATTTTTTTCTTTTAATTTGAGCCATGACGAATTGATGACACTTTTTAAAAGTCTATTTATAGTGTTATTTTGTAATAACAGTTTTAGATTTTGCACCGAATTGTGCACCGCCATTGTTCTTTGACATTCTTTGGCATTTTGCAACGGAAATCTTATGGAACAAAATTTTAGCCCGAAATTCGAATTTATTAATGCCGCCGCTGTTTTCTCTCTCGAAATGTTTCCATTGACTTCAAATTAATGAAATCCATTAAATCATAAGCCAAGAAAAGAGCAAACGAATGCAAAAGAAAAAGAAAAACGGCAAAAATTGGGGCCGATTTCACAATGTCCGGTTAAGTGCTAATCAGGACTTTTAAATGTCAATTTGTAAGAGATTTTAACGTTTGAAAGTGACGTTTGACGTTAGAAAGTGACGTTTGACGTTTGAAAGTGACGTTTGACGTTTGAAAGTGACGTTTAACGTTTGAAAGTGATGTTTGACGTTTGAAAGACATTATGAAATTGGCCCTTAGACGTGACCCTTAAAAACCAGAAAATATAACTGAGATATTTACTTCTTGATATTTAAAGAAGAAATACTTGATATTTATGCTCTTTGTAGCACTCTTTTCCTTAACACAAAAATTTCTCTTGACTCCCAATTTCCGGACTGGCCTTAACCGCGATTAAATGAGAGGCAGTTCCCCCAAAAAATAAATGGACTCCAACGATTTTATTAAAACCTTTTGTTTCATAAAGTTTTAATTTCTCTGGATGATTTATGTAAGCTCATTAACGATGAAGCTAAATGAACCGATGGGTTTAACCATGGTTTAAGATTAGTATGAAATTTAATTGGTTGTAAAAAAATTAAGAAATATAGTAATTGTTTACTCTTCCATTTATCTTTATGAATGCTAAATTTTTATGAGCCAAAATCAAAGAAGGGTACATATAAAGAAACAAAGAAAATGCAGCAATAAAAGATATAGACTTTTTTGTATATGTACTATGTACTAACTTTTACCAACAAATCCATGACTATGGGTGAACCTTTTTTTTCGTATACACGCTTTTCCCCCTCCCGAACACGTCAAGCCCTTGACTTTTCGTGAGTATAAACTTTAGGCATTTCTAACATGATTTCGGCAAAGAACTTCCGCTTACGAAACACTCCATATTCTTACGTCATTTGGCACAAGAAAATGACTTTTTAATATACGACACACTTCCAGAAAATACTCTTATAATTCCACAAATCACACGCGGTTCATTTGAATACGATTTAATCTTACGGCGACGATAATGCGCCGTAGAAAGAAAGAAAGCCATTGGTGTTGCCTGCCACGGCAGCGCGTATCAAAATCTGATCTCTTATCTTTTACATTGGGTGACCAAATTTTTTACGATTTTCGTATAAAATGTTAAGGGTTTATTAATTGAAGTCATGTTAAGTCAGGCGGCCAAAGGAAAACAAGCAAGCAAGCGAGCCTTTATTATCAAGCATGGAATGACGAGGCAAAGGTCCTTGTGCTTTCCACGACCACATTTTGCCCTTTACTTGGCAAGAAATTTGGTCGGAAGTAGTCGCTGGTTGCGTGGATGTGATTAAAACTCGTTAGTTGGCCGGAGATCATATGAATATGTTGTTGTTGAGGACGAAAATTTCGTTCGCTCCACACGAAATCGTCCTTCTTGCTGTTGTTGTTGTTGTTGTTATTAACATCTTACAACAATAACACTTACGACTTGAGTAAAATGAGTTCTAATGATCTGTGACTTTTGTAGTCTCAACAAATATACCATCAAGGAAAAACGTTAGTACAGACATATAAAATTTTGAGTTATGAGGAAGATATTAACAAGAACTCCTTTAAAAATTAGGAGGACGTTGTTAAGGTTAGTTAATTTTGGTAGTCTCAAAACACATTAACACAACTAACAACGAGTATAAATTCATCAACAATGGTGAAAAATCTAAATGACATTTTCAGCATTTTTTTGTTTGCATATTTGATAAAGAAAATAGCAAAAGGGAAGACACGAAGAGGTAAATGTTTTACGAATTTTAGAATTTAAGATAAAATAACAAGTCTTTTTTAAGTTTTAGTTTTCTTTATCTTCATAAATTAATAAAATAACTAAATATTCTTCCATTTTATTATATGTATTTTCCTAATTGGACAGCTACAAATTGTCCAAAGTTTGATTGCTGTTAAGACCTACATATTTCGTGGATTAACAAAATACATACTCGTAGTTAAGAAATCGGTTGTTAATTTTTCGCCAGAATATAAAATCTTAACAGCGGTTAATTCTTAACTATTTTCTTGTGTGCTTGTTAATGTGGTGAGCTTAGTTAATCAGCCGGAATACGGTTGATAGTCATCATAAAAAATCTTGTGTCATACTCTAAACTTCAACTAATTTTTTGATACAATATTAATACGAGTATATTGTATCATATAATATTGTATTGTGTTAATTATAATATTACATGGTTTTTAGCATAGACCATAGGATGAAAGACTTGGAGGCTCGAATTGAAAAGGAAAAATTAAACCTATCTAACTACCATTAGTGTTGAACCTTATTAGAAAATTTCTACATTATAGATAATATGTACATATACTAGGAGGGGTTGGTTGAGAGCTGTATATACACATACGAGTGTATATATCAGTCTGAATTTTCATCCCCACAAATAAAGAGAAGAGCATAACGATCTCTCAGGTTTTATAAAACGTTTGTACGGTAACAAACAAATTTAAGATCAATAAAATTTCTCATTCACTTACGAACTACAATATAGTTTGGGATCAGGTCACCAGATCGAAGAGCCTATAGCGAGCTAAAAGTCGAGAGCTGAGTTCAAGAGCGCTGCTGGAATCAGTAGAGCTCGCACAAAAGCCAAGCGAGAGCTATTTCGAATGCAAGTTTTGTACTCTTTACCAACCATATTTTATGAGTGTAGTGCCGAGTTCTCACTGATGGGCGTTCGTGTTAAACTATGCGCCCTTAGTAATTAACATATCATTACAATTTGTAGTAGTGTATTGTAGTTGTGAGGGGGGCGTGGGGCGAGGGGCGTGCGTTAGGGTGAAAGGAAATAATAAAATTATAACGATTGAATGCGTCTGGAATAGAAATTGCATGGCATGTTAATTTTGATGGTTGTTGTTATTGTTATTGCTAGACCATTCTCCGATATCATTAGCGTTAGATGTAAGAAATTAGTTTTTCATGCAAATCATGCTTTCATGCGAGTATTTGGTTAAAAAAAACAACAGAATGAATGAATTCTTACAAGCTCTGTTTATTAACATGCATAATACTGACGACTGTTGTTGTTGTTGTTGTTGTTGTTGTTGCTTTGTTAGCATATATTTCAAGATAAAGGAAACTTTTTGACCTGCTTATGTAATATAATATAATCCACCAACACCTGCCAACATTTGTAAAATATTTAATATAACTAGCGTTGGAAAAGTCATGACGCACGATGACTATAACCGCAAGACCGAATTGACACAATGACAGTGCAAAGGCACTAATTAAGTCAAATACAAGAGAGATTGCTTCAATATTGTACAGCCTTCAGTAAACCCTTCACCTCATCTCAGACGCAAGCTCATGATTCATTAGCATATTCTCGATATTTTGGGTTTCTCATGAAGTCAACGATTTGCATTTTTCCCGGGACGCTTTAACAGCTGAGAAAAATTATTCTCTCTGAAGACAATAAATAACAGTTGAGGAAAAGCTGAGAAGTTTTGTAACTGATTTGAGTGCTATAACAATCTTTGTAGCGGCTTGACGTTGCGGTTTCAGTCCGTTCAGGCGTTAACCAGATGAAGAAGCTCGCAGTGAAGCGCAGGTGAGATTTTAAAGGTGTAGCATTTAGCAATTTTCTCCACAAAACCAAAAACAATTAATGCCGAAGTATAAACGGCCAAAGATGGTCTTTCAAATAGAAGTTTCTGGTGTGGTGACTTTGCGTCATGACTTTTACGACCACACAACTACTAACGGAACAGAATATCTTTGAAGGCCTCAGCAAAGATCGTCAAGATTTCTTCCATTAACTCGTTAAACTTTCTCACGCTACAAATCCTACTACCATTCCTACTGATTCCTTTGCATGAAAATCCACAGGTACTCGCATATCGTTGTTAATATATGCACATTCTGGTGGCACAAATAATCGCAGCCGTTTTGATACTAACGGTATTTCTATGAACACAGGAAAAAACTTGCAAAAAAAAACAACAAAAAATTTCCCATGCAAACCCATTCCTCAATACCATTCTACGTTCTAGTTGTTTGTGTTTTTTTTTTTATTTTTTATTTTTTCGTTGCCTGAACAGAGAGAGCAGCAACAACAATGACAAGGACATTGTGCAAAAATCACCCCGCGGCCAATTTGCAAATACTTTAGTCAACCCCGAACGACAACAAAAAACCAATCAACCCTGTCTGGCAAATAAAAAACACCTCTCCCCTCAAATCCTCACCCTTCAGGTACCGTACGCGCAATTTTTTTCGCAGCCTGATAAGGGTCGGCCGTTTTGTTGGGCAAAATCCAACAAGTGTTCCTGCTGGCTGTTTTTTTTTTGTGTTTTTTTTTTTTTTTTGCACACGAATCCTGCAAAATGCATGCGAAGCAATGCACAAGCGTGCACTTAATTGTTGTTGTTGTTGTTGGCTTTAATGTAACAATACTTGAATATCCTTTTATTATGCAACGTGCCGCAATGTTTTTTTTATGGTTTTTTGTTGTTGCACAAAGAAAGAGCTCAATGAGCAGTACATCGTACAAAGGTTCAAAAAAGATTCTCGAATACAAAAAAACCAACAACAATGCAGTAGAATGACGTTTCCCATAAAGGAAACGTCTTGGTTCTCCCTTCTTTTTTGAAAAATAAATGCAAATTGTGTGTACATTTCGCTAAAATTAGCATAATAACGGAATGAATGCATTCGTCTGAGCATAATGAGATATTTGCAACTTTTCACACTCTTCGGGTCATTACAGAGAGGAGAGAAAGGAAGGGAAAGGATGGGATAGGTTGAGAGGAGATAAGAAAAACACTTACGTCAATGCAGATGTTTTATAGTCTCATGTAAATTCCGCATAACGATGACAATTAATTACGATTGCATCGAAAAAGGCTTCAAAAGGTATCGTTGCAAATCGCTAACTGTAAATATGACACCCTCAAGTTGTCCCCAGACGGACCCCAGCAAGGTTTTAAGGGAAAGGGTAATAAGTTAAGCCTTGAAACGACGGTACACACATCATGCTAAAATTCCTAATAGTTTAGAAGATATAAGTCTAAAATTTTGAAAATTGGAAAGGTAAATTGGTATTGGATTGGTTGGTTTAAGTCTTTAAACGATGATACTCACATCATGCTAAAATTCTTAATAGTTTAGAAGATATAAGCCTGAAATTTTGAAAATTGGACATATGTAGATATTTACTGTCATTCAAGTCATTACTGGTAATGTCAAATATTCTGCGATGAAGAGGATCTTATATTCCGAAATTCAGTCCTTGTTATACCCTACTTGTTTATAGCACGCCTACTTTTTATAGCACGCCTACTTTTTATAGCCAATATGCACTCATTGGTGCTTATAGCACAATTTCTTAGCATGCAGAGCGAGTTTTTAGCTAAAATTTTATTTTCGAATCCACCAACTTGGACTAAAATATACTCACAAAAATGGGCGTGACACGCCCACTTATATACTATACCATATAATGAGGCGTTTGGTAGGAAAAGCGGTGTTAGAGATGAGGTAATAGATCAAAATGTGCTCCCTGTAAATTAAAAAAAAAGTAGGTGTCATCCGCCCACTTTTTATCACTTCGACAGATGCAGGTGTAGGGTATATGAGCTTCGCCCAGGCCGAATATAACGAATTCATCCGCTTGACAACTGTCAGGCTCTTTTAAGAAATAAAAAAATATGTCTGCTTCAGTAAAAAAAAATCCATAAAACAACCACAAACAAACAGAAAAACAAAATACTCTGGTGTTTATTATTTAGAAAGCAACAACAATTAGTACATGCTATCACAACAACAACAAAATAACACAGCTCAGAACCTACGCGCATTAACGCACTGTATACTGTAAACCGCAGGACTAAGGACTACATAGACGGACAAAATACAACAATAAAACAGCGGCAACAACAACAACAACAACAATAACAACAACAATCATCACAAAGCCACACAAAATTATATGACATTTGACAGCGACAGTTTCTGACAAGTTGTAGCGTTATACGATACACCTTCCAGCGGCTCTACTGTCTATCCACCTCTACCCACGAGCCCCCTTTTCGTGTCATCCCCCCCCCCCCCCTCCTATTCTGTACCGGAGGCTTCTATCTACTGTTGGAAAAAAAGCTTCTACCCCAAGAGGTTCCACGTCCGTTGCGCGCGTCCTTATGCTGCTGTCTTTCATCATTTACGCAAAATAAAACAATACAACTCGCTTCTTGGGCGGCTTCTTTGGGCGTTTGCAATCTCTACACTTTGTATATTTTTTCTCTGATTATTCTTCTTCTTTTTCTTACAGTTTCTCTCAGTTTTCATTATGTCTTCGGCCCGTCCGTATAAAGTTTTGTATTAAGTCCTCCGGATGGCATTAAGCAGCGGATGCTTGGCTGCTGCGTCCACACAAGCGAAGAGAGGCTCATCTGCCACTAGAGCCACTAGAATGAGATACTTTAAAACCGAAATTTAGCAGGAACCACAACAACAACGAATAATTTACGGGTTTGCTTGAAGCGCGTTGTGTTTTTTGTGGGTTTTATTGTTCTTCTTCTTTTGCATTCGAACAACGCATCGCGTAATATTTTTTAAAATTCAGTATAACCAACAAAAACACACATACAGACACAACCACACCCACACTCACACTTAGCGAAAAACATACACTTACACATTGGCGAAGATGTGGACGCGACGGACAGTCAGAAGCTATAGATGGAGTGGAATGAAGAAGGACGTCTTCGCCACCTTCGGCAGGACGAAAGCAAGGAAAGGAGTGGAAAAGAAGGGAAGGGAAAGGAAGGGAGAGAGACCTTAATGAAGGAAGCAAACCGAAAGAACAGAAAAAGTAAGAAGAGAAAAAGGCAGTGGAAGGAAAATGGAAAACTTTTTAATTTGAGAGAACTCCGCAACACTTCCCAGCCGTCCAACAGTACGGCTCCCAACCTACCCCTCCCCATCCCCACCCTCTACTCCCTCCCTCGATTAACAACTACCTCTCATCAAACACGTTTTTTTTTCGACAAGAGTTTTGCATAATTCACGAGACGGGCAGCAAGGGCTGGGCCCAAAATCGAAGTGTGCTGCTGTTAGAGCAGATCGAGTACGGTATGTTTGAAGAGAGGGTAAGAGGGGAAAAGAGGAAGAGAGAGCTGGCTGAGAGCGCAAGGATATTTTATAATTTTTCCTTATATAAATGTTAAGAGGATGAATCGACAAGTTACTTCTTAAGCACTTTTGTCATACCGACAAAAATCCAACCAAAAACCTTATTGGATTTAAAGGAATTGAAGGGGGAGGGGTGAAGGAAGGGTTGGCGGGGGAAAACCTACATGAGAGAGGAAATAGAGGACAGTGGGGGAGGGGAGGGGGGTAAAAGTTTTTGATTTGGCTATGGATTTTATGTAGTTCGAGTCCAGGCACAGCCATTTAATAAGTGTGGCCCCAACACTCGCTCCGCTTTTCGAGATTTTTGATTTAACTCTAGTTGTTTTGGTTGTTATTGTTGTTGTTTTTGTTATTGCACAAAGCGGATGGAGGGATTTTTTTCTTCTCTAACAAAATTCCTTTATAGTAGTATATTCTTTATGCGCCAATCACCAGAATCCATAGTACTCAAATATATAGAACTCCAAACGTTAATTTTTATTGCTCCGGAAAATCACGCAAAATCACGAAGCGATTTCAATATATTGAAGATTTTGGAGTTTTTTAGAGTTGAGTTGTTGTAATCTGAGGGGGTGATTTTTTTTTTTTTTCTAAAGTAGGCTAAAAATTTCGACATGTCTCATGACATAGTCGTTACCGAGTGGGTACCGAGAGAGACAGGAATGGAGCTACAACGCATCGTTTTTAAGGAAACAATTTATGAAAACATAAAAAGGGAGGGGGTGGGGGGAGGAATGGGGGATAAGGTTTTCAAAGAATAGTTCACGTATAGTCAGTGGGCTGGCAAAGCTAATGAAAATGGCGGCCACAGGGAGCATTCAACGTACCTGAGAGGTACGTTTTCGGTATTTTTTGTCTCAATTGTGAAAACTATCGAATTACTTTATATGAGGACCTTCCAATTCAGGAAGATACAGAAATATTCCCCGTATTTTCTTAACAAACCGTCCATATAATTAATTCTCTTCGTAAATACGGATTTTTAATAAATCTGCACCATCAATTTCCTTCCTTCAAAACTCTCTCTCTCTCTCTCTCTCTCTCCCTCTCTCTCTCTCTCTTCCACTCTACGTATCGCTCTAGCGAATCTCTCTGGAGCATCTCATGAGAATCAGCCAGCATTGGTAGACACTCCATGAAATATCTAAACATTGCGTTCGTTAGGACCAAAAACCGGAAAAATTCAAATCTCACAATCGTCGACAGAGCATCGACGAGTAACCACTTCCCACAGGAATCGGTTCGTTAATGCGATTACGAGACAATTTATCTTCATATGATTTAAGAATCGCATCTACGGCGAACAAACTGCACTCATGTTGCATATTAAATTATTAATTTGCAATCATTAACATCCCGGGGCCATGGACGGGAACATGACGGCCAACGCGCTCTGGTACTGACACCAGCAGCGGCATCGGCACTGGCACCAGGCAACGACACTGACACTGGCAACGACACTGACACTGGCACCGACACTGACACTGGCCAGCCGGCACCAGCAATGACACTGGCCCAGCCGGCCCCAGCGTCGTCATCATCATCCTCATCGGCAGCTTGTTCAGCCTTCACAGTCTTCACAGAGCAAAGAAACAACACAAACGGACAATGCTTTCGCATTCTAACCTAAACCGTTCGGTTCTGGTGCGGTTCGTTGCTGCTGGCTGTAGCTACTCGCCGGCAAAGAACGCTTGGTATAGGTTTTTTTTTTTGAGCCTCCGCTGATTCCAGTTTTTACTTGTGGCTCATTCAATTTTCTTCCATTTGTCAAAACATTGTTTATTGTCTTCGAGATCCTGCGGACACATAAGTTGACCGAACTGACCGTTCAAATGATCAAACGGAACAAGCCTAGCTAACCGTTCTAGCAGCCAAGTAGAGAGCAGAGACCGACCGTAGCATTCGTTCGTCTGGTCTTTCCTGAACGCTACGCCACCGCATGGGCATCGCCTCTTGAGTATCATTGTCGATCGCCGTTGTCGTTGTCGTTGTCGTTGTCGTCGTCGCCTTCATCGTCGGCCTCGATCGATCGCTACACTTAGAGTTAATTGAAATATTTCTTTAAACGCCGTCCCCCCGGCATGCTCCCCCCCTCGACTGTTGAAACCTCAGGTGGTCGCGCCGACGGAACATCGTCCAGCGCACTCGCCTTTATCCTCGCCTTCACCAACCTCCTCCACCACCGCCCAACCTTCTCCACCACGCACCCTCCTTCACCCTCCCGCCTTCACATTCGCCCTCGCACTTGCGGCGTAGGCGGCTTTCTTCAAAGTCGCCTCTCAGCGACTATTCGTTTAATAGAATTCAGCGCTCATTCTTTCTTCGTATGCAATTCATTCTATTCGTATTCGTTTGGTTTTTAATGTGAACTCTTCGCCTTCGCAGCTCATCAGAAAGGATTGCTTCGTGATCGCGTTGCACGTTGATTGGTTTCGTTGGCCATTTGACCGCTAGGCGCCATCTCAGCGCTCAGAGTCGGCCGCGTTTATTGATATTCTAGACTTTCTTTCTAAAGGATTTCCGCATTTGATGGATTGACAATCCGTTTTTGCACACATTTCACGGCTTCAGAGAAATGCCGTCGTCTTTCGAAGTCGTCTTCGAAGGGTCTCTTTTGTCAGAGGTTAATAATAAAGTAATAACTAAATTTTATTAATTGTATTAAAAAATAAATTGTAAATTATAAAATTAATTAAACGAATGTTTTGCGATCCTGATTAAGAGAAGGTTAAACAACCAGCTTCGTGATGATGGCAATTAGCGTAAGAATTCTAGACTTTAAGGAGATTCCATTTAAAAGAGAACCTTTGGTATGAAAGAAATTTTCAGAAATTAGAAATTTTCAGGGAAACTTTTGGGGTCTTAAGAACCAAAAGTTGCTTTAAAGAATGCTCAAGAAATAAAGTGAGAGTCCTACTAGACGTTTTAAAGGTTTCTGTTGAACCAAGTGGCTTAAAAAGAGGCTTAGAAAATGTATGCAATTATTAATGTATTCACAGAGAAAAATAGTACCACATAAATTTAATAAGATCACCTTATTGAGCCACCTTTACTATGAAATCTTATTAAAACATTCAAATAATATGCTTTTTTCATAGAGAAATCTTATTAATTTTATAAAGAAAATCGTATAGTCTTGAAAGTAAAAGTTAATCTTATTAATTTGTGATTTTAATATGAAATTCATATTTTTTCCCCCAGAAAATCATGAAATCAAGAAGTCTGTATGAAAGTATGAAGAATTCTTATTATTTATTTCTTTTAAAAAGAAACACTTCTTATATAAAATATCGTCGGTCCGGCCGAAACTTTAATAGAATTATATTTTTGCTGTCAGGTTTACTTCAGATCCATAATTCATATTATTTTTTTTTACATTGGCATTTTTTATAATGCACGATCTGTGCTTCTCAGTTGTGAGTACTTTCCGTCTTTATATATACAATATATTTTGCAAACAAATAACAAATAATAGCATATTACCCACTTTTCAGGCTTTAACCATGAAGTTTTTTGAGTATTCTGATTATCATTCTTAAAAATCTCGGAAGAATAAAATTAAATAAAAAACATTAATTTTATTTTTCTATTTTTATAGCACTATGGAAAACAATAAGATTTTCTTTTTGAAAAAGTATATTAATAGGATCGTCTCTATGAAAAACAATAAAATTTTTTATTGAATTTGTATTTTAATATGACTGTCTTTTTAAATTATAATGAGATTTTCTCTATGGTTTTAATAAGACTTCCTTCTTGGAGGAAAAACAAGGAGAAATCTATTGATTTGTATGACAATTTGCTATGACAATTGTCACTTGTCAAAATAACCTTTGATTAAAAGAAAGTAAGGTTACACTTAAAACTCTTTACTCAAAAAGCTATAACTGTTCACGATATCGGAGCTTTTGGTTTCTTTCCCAAAGATTTTTCAAAAATTTCTTTCTAAATCTGCTTCTTTAGCAAAATATCTACTATATTTGAATATGCTACTTCTTCTTCTTCTTCTTCTTTTTCTTCTTTTTCCTTATCTATTTCCTTTTAGAATCTATTAGGTTTCCATTTAACAATATTCCATAATAATTTTTAAAATCATTATCGCGGAACTTTCAAAGTAGTTGTTACTTGTTGTTGTTACTTGTTATTTGCTATTAAAACCATATTTTAAAAATTCTCTTCTCTTCTGTCGAGCAATTTCTTAAGGATACGCTTCAAAGCACAACAGTTTCAAGCAGTTAAGTGCTATAGAACAGTTTATAATCGTGGCTAACTACAGCATTCGACAGATTAAAGCTAAGATTAATTTATCTCAAACGACCATTTGAAAAGTGAGGGAGGAGAGAAAGAGAGAGAGAGACAGAGAGAGTGAAAGAGAGACCATATTATCTTGAAAAAATCAAGAAGCAAACGCAATGATTTCTATGAAATGTTCACACATTTTGTATATAGAAAGGTTGATTCAGCGAACCAAAGAATCTGCAACGGCTGCGCTTCATTCGTCGATGCGCCTGATGATAGTTATCAATGGCAATAAAGCTGAAGCTCAAGCAGAAGTAGAAGCTCCAAAGAGGAGAACAATTTTGAGGAAACTCAAGGAAGAAGAAAAAGAAGAAGGAGGGTAAGAAGATGCCCCCATCAATACAACGAACGAACGAGCGAAGGGCACTGATCCATGGCGTGAACTACTGAAGTGTGCAAGGAAGAAAAAAAAAAAAAAAAATTAAAATATATATATCGTAGATAAAAGTCAACAACAAAAAAAAAAAAAAACAACACCAAAGTATCGTAAAAAGAGGAGACAAGACGGAGTAAAAAAACCCTGTCTCATAATTGAGACAACACACAGAATGTCATGGAATTATGAGGATGATGACGATAATAATGAGGCACAAATTATGGTAGGAAGAAAGAGAAAAAGAGCAAATAAAGAAAGAGAAACATTGTACAAGCAGCCCGCTCATTAGTAGAGAAACGGTACACGCTACGGTCTACAAAAAAAAACCTGCAGAAACGAAGCGGAAAAAGAAAAAAGGTGAAAAATTGCTCACTGGAAAGAAGAAAAAAAAGAAGAAGAAGAAGAAGAAGAAAAAGAAGAAGGGAAAATCAATATTGTCGAGAAGAAAACTCGCCGTTAATGAATAAAATTAACTTCAAGCATGTATACCCAACGAAGAAGGACCGGACCGACCATGTCAAGGAAAAGTGGCAACCCCATTCTACCGTTAAACAATTCAGAGAGAAAAAAATTGAGTGAAAAAAATTGAGAGAAAAACCCAGAAAACCAAAAAAAAAAAAAAAAAAAATACGACTGCGAGAGAAGAAAAACCGAAGAAAAGTTAAAGAAGACTGTACGAGTCGATCCATTTCAAAGGCGGCAGGGCAGAGCGCCATGATGGAAAAAACTGTGATGATGATGATGATACGAGTATGAAAGAAAGCACATTTGAGAGAAAGCACATTTGAGAGAAAAGCATGCTAAGAGTACTTGGCTCTTGGAATGTCATAGGAAAGGTAACGGCCGAATAACGGCCTGTATGGGCGGGTCCACTCAGACCTCGCAATCTCTGTGTCTTCTGCAACTACTGCAGTTGCTGGGTAGCAGCACCGTCACCACCCACCACCCACCACCCAACACCCAACACCCAACACCACCGAGATATTGTTATGTATTGGAAATGCATATTTTATCGCTTTGAAAATGAAATAGAAAAGTAATTAAAAGTCTTGAAGAATTGAAGGAACATGAAGAGTGAAGAAACCTGGCGATTGGAAGAAAAAAATCAATATGAAGAAAACAGCGCGAAATTAAGAGAGTTTGTAAAAGCTTGGTTTTACTACACAGAGCCAAAACACTAAATAAAATAAAATAAAAACTAACAGATTTCTCTAAGTTTTTCATCCAAGAAGGAAGCCTTATCGAAACCATAGAGAAAATTTGATTAAAATTTAAAAAGACAGTCATATTGAAATACAAATTCAATAAGAAATATCTTATTGAAATATATATTCAATACGAAAATTTTATTATTTTCCATAGTCTTAATGAATTAATGGAATAATAATTAATTATGTTTTTTTATTTCATTTTATTTATGCAAGTTTTCAAGAATATTAATCATAATACTCACAAAATGTCATGGTTAAATCCTGAAAAGTAATATGCTATTATTTGTTATTTGTTTGCAAAGTATATACATATAGAGACGGAAAGTACTCACAACTGAGAAGCACAGATCGTGAATTATAAACAATGCCAATGTAAAAAAAATTAATCTGAATTATAGATCTGAAGTAAACCTGACAGCAAAAATATTACTATTAAAGTTCCGGCCAGACCGACGATAATATATATAAGAGGATGTTTTTATTAAAAGAAGTAAATGATAAGAATTCTTCATACTTTCATACAGACTCTTCGATTTCATGAGTTTTTGACGTTTTAAAGTTTTGAAAAATGTGAATTTCTTATTAAAATCACAAATTAATAAGATTAACTCTTAGTTTCAAGACAACACGACTTTCTTTATAAAATTAATAAGTTTCCTCTATGAAAAAAGCTTGGAGATAAGGAGATCTTATTATTTCTATATGGTAATATTTTTCTCTGTATACAATAAAAGAGAAACATGAAGGTAAATTCAAGAGGTTAAGTGAGAAGAGGAGACGGTTGTAGCCAGGCCTCCTACGCTATGATAATCTCAGCCTACCCAGAGAGACTAAGAGAGGCCTGAAAAGCCTCGTATATACCATTCAACCTCATATTCTTTTAATGATTTCAGGATTAATATCGAATATATAATATTAGTATATTCCGTCCTTTCCGAAAGAGCGTATCGTTTTTCACTTATAGAAAAAAGTTTCTTCTATAAGTGTTGAAAATAAAGTTTTAGAAAATTTTATTTTCGAGAAATTTTCAAATTAAAAGCGTTTCTTTCTTCTCGACGCGATTGAAAAAGTCTATACCGACTAAAGAATGCTGGAGAGAATTTAGTCTAGTCTCATGACATACGAATGACTTTCTTGACAAAATATCTCTTTGGTCTATGTCAGCCGGAACTGTCGGTTCTTGTAGGTTATAAAAATTGTATATTTTACATTAAGGCATGTACTTTCTTGCGCTAAAAATACATGTAACGATACGGAGACTACAATAATTCTTAGTAAAAATATCCACTAAAAATCAAAACCGAAGGCACAACAAAACTTACCACACGAACAATATAACACCGAAGAATATCGTATTCGCGCTTTTCCATCAGGACGATTAATTAGACTTTGATAAATTTGCCAACCGGCGAACGCGTGAGCAAATAAATCATATTCTTACACAAATCGTAACGAAATTCCAGACGTCAGTATCAGTAACTCCATGAAGAAAAGAGACGACGACGACGAGCGCGCACGGCACACGGCACACGGTACACGGCACACGGTAATGCAAGTAATAGGATGATGGAGAGCAAAAACAGCAAAAACTAAATAAAAAGCGCCGTAAGTAACAAACACCATATGGTGCAGATCACTTAGCGCAAAATCCGCAGACCGAATCGGACACAGCAACAGCAACAGCAACGGCGGCGGTAGACGGGCATTTATTTTATTGTGGGTGGAAACACTTGTCGAAGACTGAGATCTCGAATGGTTAACGAAAAGAGAGCGAACATTTCATGCCTTGAGAAATTAGCTGGCGAAGGATGAGGGCGAGGACGAAAGAATGCTTAAGTTCCAGACGAATCGAGTGAAGCATACGGATTGTTAAACGGATAGAAGACATCAGAGAGAGAGAAAGAGATTGGAGAGAGTGAGACGGACGGGAGAGAGATTGAGGTTGGAAAGAAGTTCCTGATGATCTGTTGGCAGTTAAGAAAATTGTGGACTCACATCTCACGTGGTTAAGGACCTTATGGACTCTTTTAGAATAAATACCAGGAACATTTGATATAGTCAATATATCAAAGACAAATTTGGAGAGAGAAAAAGAAGATGAAGAGAGGGAGAGAGAGCGAGAGAGAGAGAGAGGGCTTTAAAAAGGTGGTACAATTTATACACCGGAAAACAATTAAATTGCCGGCATCCTTTGGGCCAAATGAGCCTAAATACAGTTGAAAACAGACACCAAAGAAATAAGAAGAAGAATAAGAAGAATAAGAAGAAGAAGAAGAAGAATGAGAAGTAGAAAAAAAGACGAAAAAATAAGAATAAGGAGATGAAAACAATTTCATGCCACCGAACACTTGTTCGGTATTGTTGTTGCCATAGAGTTCTTATGGTTCTCATTTTGAGGCCACAACTATTGAGTGTAACATTAAAGAAGCCAAATGACCTCGGGGCCAACAGGCATAAAAAGCGTGTTATACATGGCAGCAATACTAACTAGCGTGCCGCGTGCAACTTCTAGTAAGCTCCAGCCACAGCCACGTACCGCGTGCTTCATTTCACAGATTCGACGTTTTGGCATCGGCAACGGCATCGGCATCGGCGCGATCAGAACGATATGTTGTCTAGTTTACACTAGAATATGAAGTCCAGCCAAGGCAAAGTACCTACTTTTGCCATATCCTCCCACCAAAGTATTGGTTATGGGGTGCACTTTGATGCAGTCAGAAATATTGAACTGTAGGATCAGGAAGGAGCAAGTAAGGTACCACTCCACCGTGAGGTTATACGAGTACACTGGTAATAAAAAGTTGCCAACATGTGAGAATTGGAAACTTGTCAAAACCAATTTTAAATTATTTTTAAAAAATTCTAGCCGCAGATGATTTATTACAGGCTTTATAGCTGAGGAAATTTTTAGTACTTTGTGTAAATATCGTTTGCAACTGATTAATCTCATGATGTTTGATCTAATTTAGATATAATGAATGTGAAGGAAGTTTCTGGGGCTAAGAGTTTTCTCGCCGTATTTTAAAAACAGGCCGTTCTAAAGCTATGGTCATGGTTCTAAAGCACAATACTTAAACCATTCCATAACTCATGTGCTTGTTAATTGTTTCTTTTAGTGAGTTCTAAAACCGTGATTAACACTAATTTTTAACAAGAATTTTTTTTTTGTATTTTGTTAAAATTCCAAAATTTTGTAGCTGATATCTCCTAAACCATTTTAGTTGCAACGTTAATATATGTATGTAAGTATAGATTCGAAACATTACTCATATCAATTTTACAGCTCGTTAAGTTAAGGAAATATCAGCTTAATTTTGCTGAGCGATAACTCTTAGACCAGGCGAGAGCACTTTCATTTGCTGGCTTTACCATAAAAGAGTCTACCTACAGTTAGAGAAAATTTCTATAAAATTATAAAAGGTATATATAATTTTTTTAATAAGATTTTTAAATAATGTTTTTTTTTGTTTTTTTTTTCTTTTTTTAGTGTATGATTTTGGTGCCTTTCCAGTCCTAACGACCATTCGAAAGCCCAAGTGATGGATCCTATTCCGTGCAAATCAATGATTTTGAACATTTTTCACTCTTTCACTCATGGATGACTTCAGAAAAATGTTGTTGTTGTTTTGTGGTTGTTGTTGTTGTTGTTGTTGTTGTTTTGGTTGTTGTTGTGGTTGTTATTGGATTTCTCTCTCGTCTAGTATATCGTTTAAATAATAATAACTATTAGCGTGCGCGCACGCGCGATTTTCTATATGAGATTTTTCCGAATGAGAAGCGTTGTTGCATTGTTGTTGTGCCGGCCGCATTTGTGCCACATTTTTAAAAAAGTAGGTACCTGCTGCCTTCCACTTTCTCTTCCTCTTCCCCTTCCCTGCCAGTCGGCAAATTTCTCACAGCCAGTAAATAATCTACTCTACCACTTCTACCATCGACAATTTACCAGACGCCTCACGGTGTCGGTACGTGGAGGCGGTCTTCGCCTCAAATACGTTTCTGAGATCGCGCTGCAGTCGGTCTAAGTGTTTTGGAATATTTTGCTAAATTGCTGTCAAGATTTCGATAAGAATATGTTCATTGGTAGAGCGTCTGTGGCGAAATCAGGATGAATAAAGCATGAATAAAGTTTGACGAATGCCAAAGTAAATATTATGTGAACTTTTTCTTAGTTCAACATCAAGATGCATCCAGGTATGGGTAGTATCCTAAAGAAGATGGATATTTTTACGAAACTAAGAGTAGGTACCTGGAAAGTAAAGAAATTTAGGTACTTGACCCATAACAAGGTGAAAAAGCAAAACCAAACATAAAGGTTTTATATAAAAAGTGAGCTATTAAGTAAGATAATTCAGTATCTTCTATAAATTTCTTACTCATGATCATTTTCCAGAATTAATTCAACCTTCGAAAAATATGCTTTTCTAAAATTCTTAAGATTTAATCGTTTGATGTCAGGAAAATTTGAATTTTTTCTTATGAGCCTGTCCCGTTTTATCATAAGTCTGTAAAGTCTTTCGCTGTAAAGACATATTTATTGTCGCTTGGATTATACAATAAATAACTTTGTTTCTTCTAAACGAACATTTTATTGTGTTTTTGCTCTTTAAGACCATAATTTAGAGCTTAATAGATATTTTCAAATTATGAAAATCTACACAAAAGTTTCGGAGTTATACCATTTAATGTGAGGAAAGAGAAAATATTTTAAGAAATTTTAAATTTTTCCTTTTTTCTCACAATTTTTCTTTTAAGTAAGAAAGTACTTTTTAGTTTTTCAGTGCTTCAAAATAAAATATATAGTATATTTAATACAATTTAGAATATATAGAATTTATATTTGGGATTTTACCCTAACATTAACTACCCTTTCATAAGTACCCTTTGAAGCGTTCATACTGACCGCAACTTTTAAAGTAACCATAACTTTTTGTGATCTTTGTCTCCGTGACCTTTTCAGGTTGTCTCGTATAATTTTTACAAGATTTTTTCAAGATCAATTTTGAATTTCTGCTAAATAGTGCTGAAGCTTAGTGCAGTTATTTAACCTGTCATGGCATGTCATCAAACCAAGTAATGTAAACGATATCAACCAAAAAAAAAAAAAAAAAAAAAATCACAAAACACCAGAAAAGAAAAATGTTAACGCAACAACAAAAACAACTGCAAAATCAAACACAAATCTGTAAAGTACACCAACCGACAGTTGCGAAGACGCTTGAACACTTGGTCCGAGAGACTTCCGCACATTTTGAACGATTTGCGGGCAACGGCGACGGCGACGGTGACGACGGTGACGACGGTAACGATGGTGGCATTGCCGTTTTCACTTTGATGTAAAATGCAAATATTGCGCAAAATAAACTGCTTTCACGCCGCTCGTCAGCTTTGTTTGGCGAAAGCCAAAAAATACTCTTTTTGCGCAGCGAAACGTTGTACAGCGGTTGCACGCGTTACTACGCGTTTTCGCAGCATGTCAACACATCTCGACCCAGCCGTGCCGTAGTCCTCCGACCGTACCGCCGCCTGTTTGTCTGTCCGTCCGTCCCTTTGGCTGCCAACGTCTGTCTGCAATGTTTTTATTGGAGTTTTATTTTATTTCATTGGTTTTTGATGGTTTCATTGTGTGCCGCCGATGCGGGCCCCTTTTTTAGGGTGTTTCCTGCGAGGCGTTTATCAAACGAAGAACTTGGCGGGGAGGTAGGTAGGTTGTGGACTAAAAGAACTGAACTGTCAGAAGCCACTTTACAGCGCACTGATTGTCAAACGATGCAAGCAAAATGCGAATGCAAATTTTCCCGAACGCGGGCGGGCGGCCATCGGCATGTTGTCTTTTTCCATTGGAGATGACTTACTTTTGCCACACGCTGCTGCGGCTGAGGAGTGTGTAATGCGGACACAGAAATAACATCATCCCTCCCACGAGTTCTTTTCGTTCATTCTCCTCCTCCTCCCCCCCCCCCTCGCCATCCCTGGCACGCACTTCTAATGTAGTCAATTGCTGTCATTTATCTTCTTGTCGTCCACGCGTCGCATCGAGTCCTGTGTGCAAATTTTGATTCGTTTAGCGCGAGTTCTGGGCCCTAAGGGTTGGCTAAATTGTTTGCATTTGTATGTAATGTGATGGGGATGATGGGGCTGGTGGTAGCGATGGTGGCGATGGATACTTTCGTTGATGCAAAATGTGGAGAAAAGCGAAAATATTTAAAATGCAAGGGATTTAATTTTTTACATTCGGTTCAATATGGTTCTCTTCCGTTAAAGTTCTTATACAAGATATGTATATGTATATTGTTATATTATTATATATTATTCTTATATATATATTCTAAGTTAGGTCTTCAGCGACAAATCTTATTCTTTTAGTCCTTCTCGAGAAGCTTCCTTCTTTGTATTAGTTTTCTTCTAATCCTCTTAGTATTTTTCGTCTTGGCCATACCTCCGACTTCTTCGCCGACTTCTTCTTCTAATATTGTAGTCTAGAGTTTCCAGGCCTTCTCCAGTTTTCTTACCTTTTTTGGATTCGTAGGAATGCATTTTCTTAATGTTCTCGGTCTTAGTAATACCTTGAAAGTTTCTACGCCAAAATGTGGTCTCCAGTCCATACCATCTTCTTTATTTTTATAGCTTTAATACCTCGACCTTCTCAGCTAAATGTATAGTCTAACTCTTGTTATCTTTCTGGTCATAACAATCTCAGTCTACTTTTCCTTCGTCTCCATATCTAGGGATCCTCCGACTTCTGGCCTTAGTCGGAAGAGTTTTTTAAAGAATTTCCATCATTTCAAGTTAAGCCAACTTTGATTTGGAGACCAAGTTTGTTTTTGTACTTTTCGATATACCTACGAGTAGTTTTCTTCTCAGCTACTTTCTTAGTCTTAGTTAATGGCATTCCTGGTCTTAGTAATACCTCGGCATTCTTGATCAAATTCCTATCCTCCTTTTCCTAAAATTCCTAAAAGTCCTACCCAGTATTCTGTCCTTTTAAATCATAATCCAATTCTCGTCTTTTCCGCCAAATTCGTAAGCTCCATTATCTTTCTTAGTCTTGTATGGTGTTTACATAACACGGAAAGAAATCCAAAATTTCGTTTGCGTTACCTAAAATCCAGACGAAATTTTCGTTTTATCTGCTAGTAAATCCGTGTTGTGTCAAATACCATATTAGAGATCCAATTTTTTTATCTCTCTTATAAAGACATCATCGCTAAATCGGTGGCTTCCGCTGTTGTTTCCTTCTCAGTCTCAGTTTTCTACTAAGCATAGTATATATTACATATTCCGTGATATTATCCATTCATTTTTCCCCCAATGTTTCCTCTCTTAGTCATCTATTCTCCCAGTTTTTGTAGTTCTACTTACTCGTTACTTACTCTACGTTAACCGTTACTTACCTATTAATATATATTACATATTCTTTTATATTATCCATAAATTTCTTCCAATGTTTCCTCTCTTAGTCATCTATCTTACCAGTTTTTGTAGTTTCACTTACTCGTTACTTACTGTACGTTACTCGTTACTTACATATTAATATATATTACATATTCCTTGATAATATCCATCCATTTTTCCCAATGTTTCCTCTCTTAGCCATCTATTATACTAGTTTTTGTAGTTTCACTTACTCGTTACTTACTGTACGTTACTCGTTACTTACATATTATTATATATTACATATTGCTTGATAATATCCATCCATTTTTCCCAATGTTTCCTCTCTTAGTCATCTATCTTACCAGTTTTTTATAGTTATACTTACTCGCTACTTACTCTACGCTACTCGTTACTTACCCATTCTCCTACGCCAAATCCGAAAATTTCACTACACATTCCTTCTCAGTGACTTTTTTTTAGCTTTAGTCTTCCATCATTCTTAGCCTTCTGGGTCTTCAGTTTAATTAAATATTTTTATAGATTTAGGAAATTTGATTTTGTTGAAATGTGTGACTTCTGGGAATTCCTTCAAAGAATTTCTCCTTATCTTATAGTCCTCATACTACGTACTTAAAACGGAAGTAGGAGTAATTTAAAACCTATTAAATAACAATGAAAACAAAACGTTTCTCTTCCTTTCTCTCGTCCTGAATCGCCCCCAAAACGCCTTCGCTTAGTTTTCACCCCACTTCTAACCATCATCCTCTTTCCAAATACTCCTTCCAAAGACGCAGTGATTTGCTAACAATGCCGCTGATACCATCATCAACTCCCTTTATGACTATTTTTTAAGATGTTTATGCAACATAATAACATGGCGACGCATCCGATGACAGCCATTTCCTGTCAGCTTGCAAATTTATATGCCTCTTTTACAATTCTTACACGCACGCACGCCGCATTGCGGGGCCAACGCCGCGACATTCACGACGTAGCCGTTACCGTCGTTACCGACGTGACGCTATCGTCACCCATTACCACCGCAAAAGCCAATCAACTAAGAACTCTCTTAAGTTATCAAATCAGACAAAATCAGCTTGTGATCAAACACGCATACCCACACCCACACCCACACCCACACCCACCCCACACTTCACCCCATAACAACCACAACAACAACAACAACTTAAACTCTTAGCAGATTTTATATGGTAATTTTGCACATTTTCTTTGCATACATTTTTTGCACACCGCTACTGCCC
Organism: Conops quadrifasciatus; assembly: GCA_949752815.1. Lineage (NCBI taxonomy): Eukaryota > Metazoa > Arthropoda > Insecta > Diptera > Conopidae > Conops > Conops quadrifasciatus. Next base: position 37,297,933 of record OX457077.1, on the reverse strand, counting down.
CACCGATACTCACCCCGCGTACCGAGCCATTTGGTCGGTCGACCGAAAAGAGCAAGAGCATGCCGGAAAACTACCCGGTTCGGCATTTTGCGGCTCGACATTCATACAGTCATTTGGGTTTCGTTCGGCTCATTGCGATTGAATTGAAAATTGGCAAAACATCAATTTTTCGCCGCAATGCAAATCATCAGATTGGGCCGCTCGACCAATCTTCTGCCCTGCTCTTGCCAATTTTCTACGATTTTCCGCCCTCCCTCGTCCCTTTACTCTTTCGAATTTACCCGCTATTCGCCAAAAAAACCACGACAACAACAACACGATTTAACAATATCGCGTGGCGCAAACATGTTGCGAAAATTCTTTGTTGCTGTTAGACCTTTAATCCTGTGAAGGATACTACTATGGTACTATGGTACGTACGTTGGTAGGCAGCTTCTGCTGACAATAGGATTTGCGGATTGCAATTTTCCTAGAGAAAATATTATTTGGTCTTGCTCTGAGCTTTGGTTGCGTACGTTTTTATTCGCACAAAGCGAAGGGTGTTGTTGCTGATGAAGGCGATGCTGGTAATGGTTATGAAACGGGAAGGCGGTGGAGGGGGCGGGGGGAACAGTCGAAATGATAGTATAGTAAGTTTGGGGTGGTCCCTTCTTCTCTCGTTTCCTTTCGTTCTTGTACTTGATTGGCGCTGAAGTGTATTATCCGGATTGTGTTCTGTTCTTGTTCTTGTTCTTTTGCTATTGTTGTTGCTTTTGTTCAACTGAGCAAAATAAACCACCTTTTCTATTATCGATAATCATTAATCGATAATTGACACCAAACTGTTTGGGTTCGGGTGTGAGTGTGAGTGAAGGGCAGAAAATTAAGGCTTTGCGGGGCAATGAAAGTTACGTTTTAAAAAAGTAATTTAATTTTCAAAATAATTACCTTTTATTTGTTTATTTTTTTCTTTAAATTTAATCAGTAAATTAAGTAATTAAAAGGCAAAATAATGAACAATGATAATACGTCAATATTCTCTAAAACTATAACACTTAGCAACACGTTTAAAATCGATTCACAAATCGATTTACATTTAGGTACATTTGCTCTATGTAGTAATAAATGCTAACACAAATAAATAACAATTCTTTAGCTTTCGCCTTTGAATATTAATGGTATTAGCGTCAACACTTACCACAATTACATTTAGGCAAAGACTTTACTAAATTTGCGTAAAATACATATTTCTCCATACAAATGTATAAATACGAGAGTATTTGTAGAATTTACATAATTTATTAACAACAGATAGTGCTAAATAATTTGTAATGTAATAAATAATTTGAAATTTAACCTTTATGTGGCTGAAGAAAAAAACTTTTATCAAAAAACTCTTAAGAAATTTATAAGCTTTATAACTTCACATCGTTAGTTATTTAGTTATTTATTTAGTGAGTTATTTCCTTTAATTTCATTTTCAAAATTAGAAAATTGTATGGATCAGGCACCCGGGTACCTCGTCAGTCCAGGGTGTCAGAAATAAATCGACGCATTTTGTAAGAAAAACTTTAGAAAGACGCCAATATTATATCATAATCTATGTAAATTACGTGTTTGGAGATGTCACAAACTTTCAAGTCTCTATGTTTTATACAATCGAAGTTATGTTGCTCTAAAAATGCAAAAGGTACACGGGTACCTCCTCAGTTCGGTAACGGTTAAAAGAACTTAACTTAAATTCATTTCAAGCAGTTAAAAAATTCAGTAATTCTTCAAGGTTTGTGAGTTAAAGATTCAGAAAAGTTAAAAGTAAGTGATAGTGTATAAATTAAATACTAAATTATATACTAAATTTTTTAATTTTGAAAATTGAAATTAGATTTTCATTTTTCTTTAAAAAAATTTAAATTTCTTAGTATAATTTAAATTTTATACTGCCTGATTTGAAAGCCTTTGAATATTAACCTCTTAAGGAAAACTTTTTCAAAACTGCCCGATACTCGCACTAGGATTTTATCCCAAAAGAAGGAAAACGCTGAAAAAGAAAAAGGATACACTGCCTCCGATTGCATTCGTTTCTCCTGATTCTTTGTCCATTGTATTGCATTTCTGCTGATTCTGATGGATTATGATGGTGCTGATGGTATAAAGGTTGTTAGTTGGATGGTATAAAAGTTAATTGGAGACGCAATAAAATGTCGATGTTATAATTGCAGAACTTAGCAGCTTTTTTCATATTCAATTTGAATTTTCAATTTTCAATTTATTTCAATTTTCTATTTTTTTGCTTGAAAACACATTGATTATTTTTTTCAAATTTTGTGTTTTTCAAATTATTAATAATAAAAAACATAATTTTTCAAATAACGAATGAATGAATAAAAAACTATGACGACGAATAACAAATAAAAGATAAAAAATAAAATTGTTTTCGTTATTCGTATTTAAATAATAGTTTATTCGAATAATGCCCTACACTGTGTGTATGTATGTATGTATATGTCCTATGTAACATAAGTAATATATGAAAAATTTTAACATACATTTTATTAACTTGGATATTTTCTAGCCTTCTATTTCGCGGGCCAAAAGAATTCTGTCATAAATAATATATGTATAAATGAAAGCGTTTATCCAATATCACGAATGGAGCATGATAAAGAGTAAAATTTTTAAGATAAGAAGGGTTTAATTGATACCTACGATAAGCAGGTACCGGCTGGATTAGACTCTCAATACTTCCTCTTTATATTTGATATTATTCAGATTATTAAAAACTGAAACCAGATTTACCAGGAAAAACCAGGAAATTTTCGGACTTATTTACTAATTGAAAGAGGTAATAAATATGCAATTTTAATTATACTACACTTGAACAAATGTTTCTGTCTGCACTTAATATTTTTATCTTCTCTACCGCCTAAAGTACTTTTCTTTATCCGGATAACTTCAGCGGCTTCAACTTCAACGACTCAACCAATTCATACAATATAAGGATGCGGTTCTTTACCTTCATCATTTTGGTTGCGATTAGTGTCAACACTCTCGAATGCAAAACGGAATCGGAAAGTTTAGGGCGTATTGTCCGAGAACGTGACGCTGAGGTTGCTCAATGTCCATACGCTGTAAGATTGTCTGTGAAAATAGAGGGAGGGGATCGTTATACCTGTGGTGCGCTCTGATCGACAAGAAATGGCTTTTTTTTTTATATTTGACGGTTTCTGAACTATATTTGACGATTTCTGAACTACAATTGACGCTCTCTGACCTACATTTGATGCTTTCTGAAATACAAATGACGCTTTCTAAACTACATTTGACGCTATCTGAACTATATTTGACGGTTTCTGAACTACATTTGACGATTTCTGAACTACATTTGACGATTTCTGAAATACATTTGACGATTTCTGAAATACAATTGACGATTTCTGAACTACATTTGACGATTTCTGAACTACAATTGACGTTTTCTGAACTACAATTGACGTTTTCTAAACTACATTTGACGCTATCTGAGCTATATTCGACGGTTTCTGAACTACATTTGACGATTTCTGAAATACAATTGACGATTTCTGAACTACATTTTACGATTTTTAAACATTTGACGATTTCTGAACTACAATTGACGATTTCTGAACTACATTTTACGATTTTTAAACATTTGACGATTTCTGAACTACAATTGACGATTTCTGAACTACATTTGACGATTTCTGAAATACAATTGACGATTTCTGAACTACATTTTACGATTTTTAAACATTTGACGATTTCTGAACTACAATTGACGATTTCTGAACTACATTTGACGATTTCTGAAATACAATTGACGATTTCTGAACTACATTTGACGATTTCTGAACTACAATTGACGTTTTCTAAACTACATTTGACGCTATCTGAGCTATATTCGACGGTTTCTGAACTACATTTGACGATTTCTGAACTACAATTGACGTTTTCTAAACTACATTTGACGCTATCTGACCTATATTCGACGGTTTCTGAACTACATTTGACGATTTCTGAAATACAATTGACGATTTCTGAACTACATTTTACGATTTTTAAACATTTGACGATTTCTGAACTACAATTGACGATTTCTGAACTACATTTGACGATTTCTGAAATACAATTGACGATTTCTGAACTACATTTTACGATTTTTAAACATTTGACGATTTCTGAACTACATTTGACGCTATCTGAACTACATTTGACGCTATCTGAACTACATTTGATGCTTTCTGAACTACATTTGACGATTTCTAAACTACAATTGACGCTCTCTGAACTATGTGTGTACATATATTTGGAAAAGGTGTAGACACATGTAACACATGTAAACACATGTTTGATACTAACGCGAGCCTGTTGATAAAGTACTCAAGACTCAAGTACTCAAGATTTTAAAAACTGTTGGCGACCTTGCTTCTGCCCAAAAAAGTTTTGTTAGATCGTAATACCGTCAACACTCACACAAATAAATTTAAGCAAAAACTTTACTAAATTTATTTAAATTTATTTCTCCATACAGACTAATAATTATATTTTTAAAATGTACATAATTTTTCACAACAGATAGCTTGTTAACAGCTTGTGCGTATGGTAACAACTAAAGGATTAGAAAAATGATAATGAAAGTTGTTTGTGTAATACAACAGATAAAGAAATTCACTTTGTCGTCTAAAGCAAATATTTTTACAGCTGATGGGTATCAAAAAAATTGACAAATTTATTACATATACTTCAAAGTGAACTAACATAAATTAAATAGGCTTAAAGTCATTCCAAGCAGTTAAAAACTAAACAGTACTTTTTAAAGTTTGTGAGTTAAAGATTCAGAGAAGAAAAAGTAAGTGATAGTACATAGTAAAATATATAATAAATTTTTGAACTGTTCAATATATTTTAATAGATTTATTAAACAAATACGCCAACTGAAGCAAGATATACATACATTACATACTGTAGCATTTGGAAGCCTTTGAAATATGGACGTCGTAAATAAAAATACTTATAAATAAAAAAGTAAGTAAGTAACCACTTAAATAAAAATACTTAGAAATATATCAAGAGTAAATATATAGTATTGTATATTTAAGAGAAATTTTAACACGCTTTTAGAAAATTGATATTTGGTTTGCCTTTTCATACATTTAATTAATTTTGATATTTACAAAAGGCCAAAAATTGCATGGGCCAAAACAAGAAATGTTGTCATATACGTATAGCATCTAAAAGAAAGTTGTATCTAACATCACGAATAGAGCGTGATAAAGAGTAAAAATTGTTAAGATAAGTTTATATTATACATAAAGGTAGGAGACGGCTAAAAGTGTTCAAACTTGGATTATCTAAAACCCAAAATGTACGACTATGTTGACTTGATTTAAACTGTTAATACTAACTCTTCATGTTTGATATTTTTCAGATTATTAAAAAACTGAAACAGATTTACCAGAAAACGAGGAAGAACTTTTATCATCGGACTTATTTAGTAATTGACAGAGGTAATAAATATGACATTTTAATTATATATGGATGGATGCATATACTTGAAGAAATATTGTTCTGTCTTTATTTAACATTTTTTATCTTCTCTTGCCGCCAAATCTTGTCGTCCTCGTATCTTATAAAAGTACTTTCCGGTTACTTCAATATCCGGATAACTTCAGTTCCGAACAGGCTCAACCAATTCATACAATATAAGGATGCGCTTCTTTACCTTCATCACTTTAGTCGCGTTCAGTCTTAACACTCTCGAATGCAAACCGGAATCGGAAAGTTTAGGGCGTATTGTCCGAGGGCATGATGCAGAGATTGCTCAGTTTCCATACGCTGTAAGATTGTCTGTGAAAATAGAGGGAGGACGTCGTTACACATGTGTGGCCGCTCTCATCGGCAAGTGCTGGCTTTTGACAGCAGCTCATTGTGTTGATAGGTAAATGAGTTAGTTGTTCGATGAAACCATAATGTTTTTTTTATTTAACCATAGGGCGAAAAAGGTTAAGGTATATCTGGGCTCGATCTATAGAAACGCTGCTGGAAAACACTACAGCGTACTATCCTCCAATGTTGTACTTTATCCAGGCTTTCACAAAAGTTCCTACTGTAACGATATCGCTCTGGTGAATATCCCGCGCACCCGTTTTTCTAGGAAAATTGCTGTCGTTCTTCTGCCCAAAATGACGGACTCACGACCCACGTACGAGAACGCCTCTGCCCTGGCATGCGGATGGGGCAAGACAACACCACAGGGTGATTTGGCGATGAGATTGCAATATGGGCGTCTGCGGATCCTGAATAGAAACGACTGCCGAACTGAGAATTTCATAGAAATTCCAAACAATGTAATTTGTACGGCCGTGAGTCCGAAATCAGCGAACGTTTGCGCGGGAGATTCCGGTGGACCATTAGTTTTGGAGACCACAGGTGAACTGGTTGGTATAGCTTCTTTTGGTGACAAGGAAAATTGTGATGATGGAAATACACCTATTTTTACCCGAGTTGACAGTTATCTGGTTTGGATTAAATCTGTTTCTGGCATATCTTATTGATATTAATTACCTGAATTTCACAATATCTATTAGTTCTATTCCATTCTGCGGTATTAAATTACATTTGTTTTTTATTTATCAAGGCTTTATAGTGTCATGGAATAAACAATTCGCTATATACTATATTTAAATATAGTATATGTAAATATAGTATATTATAGTCTTGAGGTCTATAAATTTTATAGTCTATAAATCACTATAAAATTTCGTCTGTTAATATGTATAATTCACGTCAGCCGTTACGGAAACCGTTAGGGACACATCAAGCGACACAATGCACGAATTTTGGAAGTTCAGCGGTCACTTGATAAAGTGTCAACGCCAATTTATGTGCTCCAGAACCGTCAGAACGAAACCTTGTGCAACATTTTAAAATAAAACCATGTTTAAGTGTCTTGTTTCGATGATAATTTTTATACAAGTACAAAAGGTATGTATGTATATACGAGTATACAGGGTGCGCCATCTTTTATGTCGGTATGTGACTGTTTGGCCGTATTCCAAGCGACGTGGACGGTCTGTCTGGAATATTTTTTGAGTCAGTTGCACTTTACACAGAAACAAATGCAAATCGTCCTTCAAAATGCGCTGCAAGCTGGTTCACCTGACGTATGTAAATCTGGTAAATCTGGTTCAGTTTTTTAATGACGACGATCGCCCACTGTCACGTGCTTAACAAAATCCGACACCAAATGACGAATAGTGTTGTCAGATGGTGTTTCTTAGCCACGATCGATTTTCGACCATATGCACGACTATTTTCAATGTACAGCGTCACTATTTCGGCGCATTGTTTCGGTGTGAAACGATTCATGGTTCAAATTGTACTGAATTGACGTTTCAAAAACTTGTTTACTCAAGTCAATTGACTTGATAAATGTTGAAATTATTCAACGTTTACATACCGACATGTCGGCACACGTTATATAAATATACTTTAATAAAATGTTTTCCAATTAATATAAAGTAATCATTATATATATATAAGGTTTAGGTAGCATTAGGTAGCGTACCGCGGAGATATGATATTGAGTTCCTGCGACTTTTTTGAGCGCGAAAGCAATATCAGTTTATTAATATGGTAAATATATAATATATTTACAACAAGAATATTAATTTCAAATATAACAGAATATGAAAATTTCTTAATGTCTGTGGAATTCGATTATCTTCGACATATGTATGTACATTTTGATAGTGATTTTGATGACAATGATGAAAGGTTACGTTCTGTATCAAATTTCAACGCTGTTGTTGCTTCCACTCTGAGAGATTTTAAAGAAAAATACTTTAAAGAAAATAGTACGGACCAACGGACCAACAAGAAGCATAAACCCTCAAAAAAATGAGAAAAAGAAAATTCTGGTACTTTGATCTTCAGGAAGAAAGACAACGAAACGAGACGAGACGCATTGCGTGGTCTTCTTCACTTTGTTCGTCGTAAAAATTTAACAAATTGCAAGGATGAACGCAGTTAAAATGCGTGAATTCATCATTCCCAGAAGCTGGAAATCTCCCAAGCTCACTGTAACAGAGGTCACAGCAACAGCAACAACAACGACAACAATAAAGGCAGCAACAACGAACGATAGCACACAAAAGCGGTCGCTAAAGACGACGAAGAAGAGCAACAAGTTGCTTTTCACAGACTTGACTGGACAATTGTTGGTGGCGGCGGTCTTGTTGCGTTGTTCCCGCTGCTGCTGCTGCTGTTGTTGTAGTGTTGGTTTCTTGTTGTTGTTGTTGTTGTTGTTGTTGCTGCTACTTTCCATGACGGCTGGGCTATTGGGCTGCCTGAGTTTCACGATGCTAATAAGGCGATCCCTTGCCCCGCATATTATTAGATAAAGCATATTTTTTGTTCTTGTTGAAGTGTTGGCAGCGCTGCTGAAAGTGTTGCGATGAGAGACAAGGACGGAGAGGGGCATTGTGTAATAAAAATTCTTCTAGATTTGCAAGAATTTTTATAGCTTTGCTGATTTTTTGCCAATTTTTTTTTGTGTGTTCTGCCACCGCGCCATTTTTCTTGACGGTAGTAGTAGCTGTTGTTGTTGTTGTTGTTGTTATTGTTGTTGGTTTTATTTTTATTGCCCTTATTACCGTTGCCTCGTTGAGCAAGAGCCAAGCATTTCCGTTTTGATTTGAACTCAAGGAATCACTTCCGCTAAAAATTTGATGCCGGTACCATCTCAGTTTTTTTCCGCTTAATATTGCAAAATATTTTTTTCGCCTACCTCACTTTAATATTTTTGCTTTAATAATTTCTTTCTTTATTAATTTTTTATTTGTTGCCTCACTTTTTTACGTAATATTTTGCGATAATTCTGGGAGATGATATAACCGTCTGTGGCTTATATTCGTTGGTTTGAGTATACGTCAATTTGCTTTTCTGGCTTTTGCCGTAAGTTATTTAAGTCTGCTCTTATATGCGCACTTTTGCCGAGTCCGTCCTTCACTCATTCCTCCTCTAACCGCTCATTTACCGCGTCAATCCATTCTCCATCGAACTGGCATCAACTCATCAATTCAGCTTCTTAGAAAGTTATTTCTTTGTCCGTTTTTCTTTTGCTCTTACGAACATCAATTTATTCATTTTCCCATTCTTTCAATCTATCCTTTTAGAAAACCTCCTTTAGCGGTTCCTCACTTACTCTTACCGTTCCATCCAATTAATCCATTAACCCTAATGTGGTAGTCGGGTCATTTTTTGGACTTTACAGTTTAATAATTATGAGAATTTTTATAATTTTGCTATCCACACTTTTTCGTGGTTTTATTCTTCTTTTCGTCCACAAGACCTTACAAATGGGACAATATATGTATGTATGTTTCCTCTTGGGAGGAAATGTGTGTAAAGACTTTGTACTTTTTTTAGTTTCGGTTTAGAACTAGTTTTCATAGCGAAAACAATTATAAAACTAGAAAATATCCATTGAAATTGTTGTTTGTGAGTTGTGAGCTTAGCGCAAAACCAAAAAGATTTCTGGTTTTAGCAGTTTTCAACCCTGTTTCGAAGTTCGAAATACTAGACGCCATTGCCTTGTCTCTTTCTATTAGTTATTGTGGAAGGAAGAGATAAATTTTTTACACAAAAATATTTTGTCGAAATTAACAAACAAAACAAAATATTGATTTTGCCTACAACAACAACAACAAGGGTCGAAACCCAGCAAAACCAGAAATAAAACTAGTTTTATATGAAACATTGGACACTTGATCGATATTCGCCGAAAACAAAAGCCATAACCATTTAATGGAAACACTTTATTAGCGGTTAAACTGTGTTATAGTTGATAGCTATAGTTGATTTCTCTGAGGTGTAGAATAGGTGCTACTATAGGTGCAGAAATCCTTTCCTCCTCTCTTTTGTTCCTTTCCTAATACTATGGCAGATACACGGTGTTGCCAAAGTGTATGGCCAACATAAGGTTTAATCGTTTAGCCGTTCTCTTTTTTATTGACCCCTTTTACCCAACATTCTACTTTGTGCTCTGTCTTTTTTCCACTCGTGTTTGGTGTAGCCGTTTTTCTTTGTTTTTTCAACGTCTTCGATAGATTGATTCGCAGTCATTCGTCGTTTTTACTCGTATAAAAAGTTCTTCTATTGGCTTTAGTTTTTTCCTTTTCCTTTTATTACTTTTTCTTTTTATTTCTTCTTCTTATTTATTTATTTATTTATTACTTTTATTTTATTTCATTTTAGGCAACAATTTGCGCCCACCCACCCGTTTTCCCCTTCTTTTGCGGCATCCTCAGTTAACGTTGGCATCACTTTTCCGGCCTCGCAACCAATGAAAATGCTTGAAACACTTGACTTTTATTTCCATTGTACTTTTTTGGTATTTTTTGTTGTAATTTGTTGCAGTTTTTTGTTGCTGCTGTAGTTTCTTTTTAAACCATATGTTGCCAACTTCAGCTGTTACTCTTTCAAACCCATAAAAAACTTTGAAAGGAACGTAGTAATGGCGAAATAAAAAAAACAAAAAAAAATATTGCTAAATCCATTTAATTTTTTTCTTTTTGATTCTGTTGCGTTTGTTTCTTTCCACCTCTCTCTCTTTGTCTCTCTCCCTCTGTGCCTGTCTTTTAAGGATTTTCATGAATTCAATTTTCTTCAATTTACATTGTATTAGAATTGTTTCAATTTCTACTAAAAGTTTTTTATTGCCTTCACTAAATTTGGAAGAAAAATTTTGGAGTTTTTATTTTTCTTTTAAATTTTATTTTATTTCGTTTGAAACGTGTTCAACGTTTTGTTAAAGTTTTTTAAAAGCCTTGGGCAATAATGCTAGGTAGAGGGTTAAGGGTATATACATAGGAAGAGATAGAAGAGATGTTATGTCGTTCTTACTGACGGAAAGGCGAGAAAAATTTCACTGATTGCAGTGAAGTGAGTTATTTTTTATTGCGCAAAATCTGAGATATTTTTTTTAGATCGATGGAATTGATAAGAAAAATGGAAATAAATTGCAAAATTTCGACGAGTATAAAATCGAAATAAATAAAAATCGTAAAAAATCGTATGTTAATTAAGAAAGTAAAGAGAAAACTTAAAACAATCGGACTTTAAAAGAGAAAAATATCAATTCAAAATTTTTAATATTCAAAGCTTAACGAAGTTTTTATCTTCTAAAACGTTTTCATGCCAACTTTTCTATTAAGCGCTAATCTTAGCGAAATTCTTCATAACCTTAAAAGAAAAGAACTAAAATTCTGAGAGCTGAAACAGCTCTCTGAGCGTGTTACTCTTACTCTCTCTGCTGCCTCAAACTGTTGTCCGTCAACATCTCATTCCGATCGAGTTGACTTGACTCGTCTCAACGAACAGAGAGTGTACTCGCAAGTACAATAATAATTTTGTGTAGTTTGCTTTTTTACGGTAAGATAAAATGTAATTTTTATAGCACTCTTTTTCTTTCTCCGGCCTTCTTCAAATAAATAAAATGAAATCTGTAAAATTTGTAATATTTATTTAAAATTTAATAAATCACACTTCATAAAAAAGAAGGAAAAAAGGAAAAAACTGCAAAGAGGGCGGCGCCACAAAGAGAGCGTTGGTTTTGTCGAAACTTCCAAGAATCCTTCAACTTGAACAAAATCTTCGACACGTGACCGAGCGGAAATGAATTTCTGTTTTTTCCTCTTTGGAGCATTTAAAATTTGAGTGAATTTTTTGAGGAAGTGAGTTAGCCACCATTAACCCCGACTCCCCGAAGCGCCCTTTTGGGGGCGACAGCGTGTCAGTGTGAAACGAAGGCATTTGAAAGAAAGTCTCTTGTCAAAAACACTTCAATGCGGCATCAATTATTTTTAAGATGGCCCCCCGAGAGGGGGGGAGGGAAAGAGGGATGGGGATTGGAGCCCCCTGATGGGGGAGATTTTCACCGAAGCAGCAGTAAATATGTAAATAGATAAACTACGCGGCGCCATATTGAAATTTATGGAGTTAATGTAGAAAAAATGTGACAAAATATTTTCATTTTGAAAACAAAATTTAAAAGCTAAGACGAAAAAGGAAAGAAAGGAAAGGGAAGGGAAGGGAAGGGAAGGGAAGGGAAGCATAGAGATTTAGGTATTGAGCAAGATATAAATGAGAAGGGGGCATTATACCCCCGCACCATAAGGTGAGTTAGATAGAGAGAGATAAAGGCATTATGTCAATACCTGCGATTCTATGAAGAAGATGAAGATAAATTGAGAAGAGCAGGCATATACAAATTTTAAATTTAGCGGCTTAATGTGATGTTGGTAACCCTGACACCGGTTTAACTTGAGACAAGAGACTCTAAATTGAAAATAATGATGAATGTAACTTCAAAAGGGAAGAAAATCAAAATTATGTAACAAATGTTTTTAGAAAAAAAATTTCCAAAAAAACCAAAAACTTCAACTTTAAAGAAAAAAAGATAAAGTGAAGAAGTTTTATGGAAGAGGACAAACTTTTCGGCAGTGTTTTTAAAGATATTTTTCCAAAGAAATTAAGATGAACAGAAAGGCAAAGACATCTTTAACTGAACTCTAGAAAGCCAGACGCCATTTTGCTTTATGTTTTTCTTTTTCTTTAGTCCAGAAAGTCCAGAAAGTCTTGCAGGAAAACGGAAATAGTTTTAATGGGCAACGGCGTCGGCCTTCAAGACGCTTCCTTTTTTGCTCCCAACAGATTTTGCTCGAACAGATTTTGTCATAAAAGTATAAAAAAGCGTGAAAAAGTAAGAAAAAGCGAAGAAGAAGAAGAATAAAATCAAAAATGGACGGTCGGCGGTGGCGGAAAGGAATCGGAAGGTTCGGTCAATGGTCAGGAAATGGCTTTTTCACGTGGTTTTTCGCACGCTTGAAAAGGAAGCGCTCTTAAAGTATGTAAATCAAGGCTATTGTTATTGCAGTTGAAGGTGCTGATGTTGTTGTTGTTGGTGGTGGTGTTGGTGGTGATGGTTGTGTGGATGTTTTTGTTGTTGATGGTGGTCATGCTTTTAGTTGATGATTTCTTGTTATTTTTCCCTTCCTTTTTTTGCCTTTGTCTCGCCGCAGAGACAAGGTCAAGAATTGGAGGCTATAAAGAAGAATTTCTAGCGAAAACCGACCAGTAGCCGACCGTTTTTTTATATTCACCGGCAAGGCCCAATAACAATCTCCTTAAAGCAATAAAAAATTTCCTGGAGAAAAAATAATGGAGGTCACAGAAAAGAAAAATTACACAAAAAAGTGATGGCAGGACTCTTCTAACTTGACCTTGAAGTCAATGACCAAAACCTGACCCAGTGAAAAACTGAAGTGGCCAATAAAGGAAAAGCAAAGAAAAAAGGAAGGAAGGAAGAAAGGAAAAAGGAAGGAAGTGAGTAAGGAGGGAAGGTAGAAGGAAGAAGTAAGAATTGTAAGGAGCTAGAAGAACACTTATAGTATGCCATAAGACGCTGCTGAAGATACTAAAATCTTAACCTTCGTAAGAAATGTTACAATGTTTTTGTTCCTTTCTTGCTACAGTCGTTCGAAGAATTTGAAGAGGTTTTTTTTTGTTTATTTTTGTGCTCATTTTTTTATTTTCAAAATAACTCTGTGCTCTTCTTGCAAAAGATTAAATGAATTAAAGTTGTTCACTTCTCTTTAAACAAATCAAATTTAAACAAAAGGTTACAAAAAGGAGAATGTAATACAAAGGAATGTAGAAAGGTTTGAAATGTAATCAATCTTTAAAGTACAAAAAAAATTTTTAAAGTATTGTAAATAAAAAATAAAAATAAAAATCAATAAAAATTAAATAAAAAAATAAAAAGACTGTGCTAAAAATTAAATTTTCTTCCGGTGGTTTTTTAAGCCTATGGTCGACCACTTCTAACAGCTCCACTGCTACTGCTTCTTCTTTTTCTTCTTCTTCCTCTTCTTTATTTTCTTCTTCTTCTTCTTCTTATTCTTCTTTTTATTCTTCTTCTTCTTATTCCTCTTCTTTATTTTCTTCTTCTTCTTCTTCCTTTTCGTTTCCTTAGAAAAAAGGCAAAACTTTAAGCCGTTTCTCTCAAGCTCAAAAAAGCAAATCCTCTCTCTCCTCTGCTTTTTATGTACCGTTAATATTTTCATCATTAAAATCTAAACATTTTCTTTATTTTATTTTATTTATCTTTTATTTTATTTTTTTTTTCATATATTTAAGAAACTTTGTTTGCAATGAAGTCTTTTTCTCTTGAGCTTGGAAACTTTAGAGAGGCTGAAAAAGCTGAAAAATAAAGTTTATTACAGAAAGGTCTTAATTATGAAAGACTGCAGCACTGCAGGAGCTAAAAATAACCAAGGGGAAGATGGTCAAGGGATGGGAGGAAGTGAAATATAAAGTTGGTTTAAACTACTGTACTTAATTAAGTTTTAAAAAAACACGGTAACATTTGTACGTACCATGAAGAAAAACCTCTCTAAATTTGTTCGTATAAAGTTGAAACAAAATATTGTATATTTTATTTTTCATAATATAAAAATATTCTACATTAACACTAATAATAGAGAAAGGGGAAGAAGGGTTAAGGAGATATAGGAAGCTGTTCACTTGTTCAGTTGTTATAGACTTCTATTGCGTGCAAACATAGTAAGCCTTAAATCGAAAAAGAACGATTCTCAAACCTATCTCAAACCTACAATATTACGCCCCCCCCCCCTCCACCGTCGTTGTTGTCCTTATGAAAATGTACCTACTACTTTTTTTGGGACGCATAAAGTAACAATTTTATAAAGGAGCAAATTGTAAAGTCTTAAGAAAGCCTTCAGAATTCAACCATATTTTGATTAAAGTGATACACGAAGGAATTTTGTTTTAACAAATTGCTATAACAACAACCAACCAAACAACCAACCAAACAACCCACCAAACAACCAACTAACCAACCAACCAACCAACCAACAACAATATGCTCTGTAATTTACGATCTGACAAGGTCAATTTGTGCTACATGACCACTTCGTAACGCCATCAAAACCATGATATCATGAATTTCGTATGCTAAATGTAATCATTGCTGAATGGATGGACGCGAGTACAATAGAAATGTTATATGGAGCAACTGCGGACGTGTTGGTGAAGAACAACGAGTGATGGCGATGATAAGGAAGGAAGGAAGGAAGGAAGGAAGGAGGGGCCATGCAGAAAAATAATGAAGGAAGGCATAATAAATAGAAATAATGGGTGCTTGCCGTACGTTGAGAGTTTAGTGGAAAAATATTTTAAAAAATATCTTGAAAAAGACAAACGAATATTCTTAACCAAACGAACGAGTAACGAGTAATGGTGCATTTCTTACTTAAACGAGTATTTGTTTGCACGAACGTTACTTAAAAAAAACAGTAAAAAAAATTAAATAAAAAAAAAAAACAAATAAAAAAACATAAATAAAAAAACATTAAAAAAAAATAAAAAAAATTAAAAAAAAACAAAAAAACTAAATTTTTAAAAAATTTAAAAAAAAGGAGAGATAAATTAAATCATTTTATATAGAAGTTTGGGCATTTTTATTGCTGTTTGGAGACCAATACTAAAAACTATTGTTCGATGAACGTGACGGCAAAAACGCTACTACTTACATGACTTGTGATATTTTGTTATAAAATATTTGTTTCCTTTTTTTTTTTTAGTGTAAAATCTATCATAAAAACGAAATGTATCCGATTACCTGATGAGACTTGGTATAATGAAGAACACAAACCACTATAAGGCCATTTCCATTCCCGATTCTTCTTCTTTCACCACTAGTTTCTCTTCTTCTTCTTCTGCTTGTTCTTCATTTTTTCATGCTATCAGAAGTAATTGTTATTACGTTATACGAGTATTATTTGTTGGCCACAAAAAAGGTTAACGTTAACGTTCCGTGTATGAACGTGTTCCGTATTTCTTCAGTCACAAAATCCGTTTCATATGACAACACTAACACTAACAACACCAACAACAACAAGCAGCAGAAGGAGCAATAGTAATAATAACTACCCAGAACAACAACAATAAGCCGTCTATTGTGCATAAATGGTACGATGGTACGAGACAAAGATGAATGTTTTTTTGCATAAAGAAAGTCAAATTGCTTTGTTGCTTTCTTCAATCAAAAGATTTTTCTTTGAAATTTAAAAATATTTTAAAAAGAAAAACACTAAATTTCCATAAAAGCGCAGAATATATCGTACTATATTTTGGATTGGCCCAAAATGTTTATGCTTTAAAAAAGTAAAATTCGTCTGAAATTCGTCCCCTTTTTTTTGTGCCATTTTTTGGTGGGCGGTTACAAAAAATATTTCCGTCCAAATGCTATTAAATAATACCTATGATGTTTCCATAAAGCGGTTTTGCTTCGGTTTAGCGCAAAACTGCTTTTTACAGCGAAAACCTTTATAAAACTAGAAAATCTTCATTGAAATTGTTGTTGTGAGTTTAGCGCAAAACCAAAAAGATTTCTGGTTTAAGCAGTTTTCAACCCTGTTTCGAAGTTCGAAAACGAGACGCTATAGCCTTGTATCTCTTCTATAGTTAATAACGAAGTAAGACATACATTTTTGTACACAAAAATATTCTATTAAAATTAAGAAACAAAACAAAACATTGGTTTTGCCTACAACAACAACAACAACAGCAAGGGGCGAAATCCAGCAAAACCAAAAATAAAACCAGTTTTATAGGGAAACATGGGACACTTGATTGATATTCGAAAGCGTATACCAAAACCATTTTATGGAAACACCATATAAAATTGTCTGGATATTACACTATAATAATCAAATCCGCGGCGATTCTATTCTACACAAATTTTAACCACCCCCTCTCCCCCCCCCCCCCCCCCTTTTTTCGACTCTATAACACCCACAATATAGGAGTTATGGTCATATAAACTCAAATTTTATTGAAATTTTATTTTCAAAATAAGCCAATTTCTTCCTGTTTTCCAAAAAATCGAAAAAAAAATTTCAAATTTGAGTAAGTAAATTTTGTATTTGAATCTTTTAAACTTAAAAAAGGATTCAAAGAATTTTAATCTTTTAAAATTTTAAGAAAACTAATTTTATACTCTTTTGAATATTTTCCGCTTATGCCGTTTTTTTATGGCGTAAGGATTACAAATAACAATAAATTTAGAAGGCTGTATAATATATCTACATATATCGAGTATTGTATGCATATTTTTCAATTTTTTAACTGAATTTTCCACTTTCCAGCTTCTGGCCAAGCGGACTTGAAAGGGCTTGGAAATACTGCGCTTTATGGTACTCATACCGAAATCGTATCATTTCACGAATAATCTCGTAATAGTTTAATCGTCCGTAACATGCATCAGACTTCGTATAATATGCAGACCACGAAATGCGAGTACATATTGTCTATTCCTTTGTCGAATGGATCGAGATGCCTTCATTCATACACAAAAACTTTTCAGCAGACCTTTTCTCCTTTTACCCCTAAAATGAGGCTGAGACTCTTTTTCATCTCACATATGGACCACTTTCGGTTGTTGTTGTTGTTGTTGTAGTTGTGTTCTTGTTTTTGAGGAGGTTGTTGTTGTTGTTGTTGTTGTTGTTGTTGTTGTCCGCCACGGTTGAAAACGTGACCATGTATTCGACTGGATTGAATTGAAGCGGCCTGCGTCATGCATGCAGCTAATGTTGCAGCCACCTTCGCGCTATCACCAACTGAACCAGCTCGTGATGACGGACGGTTGGCGACCGACGACTTTGGGGGATGGCAGCGGCAGTGGCAGCGGCGGTAGTGGCTCGTTGTTGATCGGTTTCGTAGGTGAATTAGGTAGGTCCATTTGACTCCAACGCTTGACTCTCTTTTGCGTTTGCATGACTTTTGACTTGAATCATCGCGTGGTGGCGCTGCTGCTGGACTCTGTCGTGTAGCTCAGTTGCGTTATTCAACGTCGTTGATTTTCTTCAACGTTTAACATTAACGGGTGCAGGTCACACTGAGCTCGGGGTTGAGGTCTCTGGAAATTGATCGAGTTTGGTTAGGCTCTGGACGACTGGCGGGCTGAAGAGGAGGCATCAAAGAGTGGAGGCAGCTTCGATGGTCACGTAGTAAAGCAAACATTTTATAATACTCGTGGTATCTTTGCTATACGTTGATCTGCGTATACGTTGACTCTTGCATATGAAAAGAGAAACACCAAGAAGAAGAAGAAGAAGAACAACAACAACAACAACAACAACCACGTGGTCGTAAATATCGTACGGATATCAAAAGTTGTTGGTAATGGATGATAATCGTTTATTGTAAAAATTGTTTCATTTGTTTGCCGTTTGTGTGATGGTTGTAGTTGTTAGTTATGAGTGGCAGTTGTTGTTGTTGTTGTTATTGTTGTTGTTGTTGTTGTTGTTTTTCTTGTTGTCCTTATTTGTGCTGTTATTGTTTCTCAACGCTGTTCTCCGCGAACGTGTAGCGCCACTTAAAGATCGATGGCCAGCCGCGTACGTTGTACCATCATCATCATTAACATCATCATCGCAGATGGCGATGTTACCTTAAATGGTTTGTGTGAGTGTGTGTGCGAGAAGTCTGGTATTGTTGAAATTATTAAACAATCAAAAATTAGTTGCACTATTTTTTGCTCTACCTCTACGTCTACCTCCGTTCTCTCTATCACTCTTATAATACAATACACTTTATGAACGATATCAAATGAGCTCATGTTTTTTAATAAATCTGATATCGTTTAGTCTTATTGCACACGTTGGCAATCTATATACCCGCGCGGGTCATTAAAATTAACCCATTCGATATTTTCAAGTGATATTTGATTTTTTTTATATTCTAACATTTTTTGTAATATAAACGATTATCCATTTCGTTTTACGGAAAGTAAAGCGCTGCCATTTGGCTGCTGTCAAATGTCAGTTTCATCCGAACTAGCATTTGTTTAGTTAAAGGTTTGCCATTTTGCAATATGAATCGTTTTACCATCGAACTTTTACCACCGATCGATTTTACCACAACTTTTAGCATGAATCGTTTTACCATCGAACCGAAAGCGAACTTTTGTTGTTGTTGTTGTTGTTGTTGTAGTTGTTGTAGTTGTATTTGCAACTACAAAGATCTTACAAATAGATGCCTATCAAAAATATAGCAATTTTAGTCTTACCGTTTTCTCAAAGTTTTCACAGAAAAAGGTTCATAATTAAAATTTTTAAATTTACAAAAACATATTTTTTCTACATTTTTTCGGTCACTGAAGCCCTGACCACTTTGCGTTATACGTTTGCGTTATATTTAAAATATTTTTCTCTTATAATAAAATGAGTTAATATGAATTTTTTGCTGACCAGAGCCGTCGCCTTTTCGCCTTATTCTCGGTCTGTTTGATTTCGATCCGCCAACTAAAAAAGTTTGGCGACGCCTGAATTACGAAAATGGTATGGTACTCTTAGGTCACACGGGGCTTTTGGATGATAGCAAAAAAATTGTTGCGATTTAGAAAATAAAAGGTTAGGAGTATTTTTATAATAAAGGCATATTAGTATTTTGTATGAGGATGAGTCCAGGCATGACTCTCAAATAGATTTTGTGAATTTTTCTCCTAATTTCTTTTCCAAGTAGTGAACAATTTACGTCGACACGTTGACTTCAAGAAAGTTTAGCCAGATATTTCAAGGCATAGCATGATTTTCAGTAGAGGCGAGCACCAAAGCAAATACAGCAGATATACATACATATTTAGCTAAGGCGAGAACCGAAAACGAGATTGCTCGGTTTTGAAAAATATCCTTTGTGGGTGTCACTCTGTCGTCGAAGAGGATGTCAGATACGCTTCCAAAGTGAAATTTGTTGATGGGTTTTTTATTTTTAAAAGCACAGAAGAGTGCTAAATATTATTCGTAAAAATAATTTACCTGATTGAGAGTTGAGGAGCAGAGTGAAGCAGGTCTGAAGCCTCATCCGGAGAGAGAGAGAGAGAGAGAGAAAAGAAAGACTCCCGAAATAGTATATCCATAAAAACGAAATATATACTAATTTATGTACAATATATTCTCACCCTGTATATAATATATTAATTTTCATGAGACACGAATTAAAAAAAAAATATAATACGCTTACATACGATTCGGTTTTACGAGATATGTAGCTCCAAATACGAAAAAAGGCGGAGCCACAAATATTCAAACAACTGTGGAGCAAAAGTAGACAACAACAAAAACAACAACAACAACAGCAATGCTAACAATAACCAAATAAAAAGCCATAAACACACACACCCGAACACTATGTACAACAATTTCAGCTCGCGTTTAACAAAACAACAACAATAAAACAGAAACGGAAAAACCTATAAAAGAAAAAAAACCATACACACACACGCATAGCTGGTCTCATGTTCAGTTTACAACAAAAAAAAAACTCAACAGTGGAGCTTTTTTCAACAATAAAAATGAGACAACGATAACACAACAACAAACAGCACGTATGTGTTGCGAAAGCAACGAGTTGCTCCGCCAGCTGCAACGAATAAACGAGAAACGAAACCTACGACGTCGTTCGTTGGTATTCGTGTGTGTATGGATTTTTGTTGGTTTTTTCTTGTTGTTTTTCTGGGGGGAGCACAACAAAAACATGTACATATACGTGTACATATACGTGTATGTATAAAACACTCTCGCATGCGAGTAAAATTGAGTGGAAAAAAATTACTTACGAGTATTATGAAGATTTTCTCGTCGAATGCGCAAAAATTTGGCATGAGTGAATGCGAAGAGAGAAGACAACATCGTGAGAGTTGTGAAACTATGCTCGTCAAACATTGGGGCGTATCAGAAGTGATTCTCTTCGAAGTCAAAAAAGGGCAGTAGCAAGCAATTTTATGGGAAACCAAAATTAAATTAAATTTAAATCAAACAATAAATAGTAAAAAATAGTAATGAAACATTCAATAGTAATTTTTGTTTAGTAATTTTTTTATAAAAAAACAGCCTGAAATTTTTTTACTTTCTTTCCTGAGCATGAGAGAAAGCAGGAAAAAACAACAATGTGGCCTTTATTCTTAAAAGCATTTAGTTTAAAATTGTTTTCATTCTAATCTTATTTACCTCATTTCTCACGTAATAAAATATTAATAAAATGCTAATAAAATATTAATAAAATTCGTAGATTGACGTAGAGTGATTTTTTTAGTAGTTCGAAGAAAGAGCCGATGGTAACAACTTTTCGAGTTCTATAAGGTTTGACGAAGGTTTGTTTCTTCTCCTTTAACTTCACTCACTCTGCGGCCATTAGTTTTAAAAGGACGTAAAAAGTGCTGAAAATTATTTATGCAAAAGAATTAATTTCTAAATTATGATAAATTTCTATGATATTTTTTTTTTATATTTAGCGGTATATTAAGGGTGGCGTGGGAGGGGGTTAGAAAGACTTGGAGGTCGTTATACGAGTTCGGAATTGTCCTTGCAAGAAAAAATTAAAAGCTTTCCCCAAAAAATTATTAATTTTTAATTTTTTCCGTTATATTTTTCTTTATATTTATATAGTAAATAAATATAGTAAAGTAAATTTTAAATTTCTTCCTTCTTCTCTGCTTAATCCAGCCGAGATCGGTCTTTCTTCTCCATATTTCAACTAGTAAGGAATGTGCTATGCAGGACTCTATCGATTCGTTAATAATTTATACCGAAAAATACGTAAATTAACAAAGAAACGCAAACAAGAGGAAAATCACGAAGATTTAAAAAAAAAAAAGGAGATGAGAAGAAGTGGAAAACTTCTTTAATTTCAATTAAAATCTTCATCAGTCTACAGCATCAACTTCAGCCATAGTCAGGCACGATGAACGACGAACGACAGCAGCAGCTATAAAACATGAACAACAAACGGGAAAGAGAAAAATCCTAATGAAAGAGAGAAGAGAGCGAAAGGCATCGGGGCATCGGGGAAAATCACTCAAACCAAGCGACAGGAGTTTACATAGAAATGGAAAAAAAAACACAAATGTTGGAAAAACTAAATAAAAATAAAAATAAAAAAGAAAAAACATGCTAGCAGAGAGAACCCATATTAGCACAGAAAATAGGAGACCCTAAAAATGAGAGAAATGTTTTGTGAGAGAAAGAGCGATTTTTCTAAATTCCAGTGCTTGGAAATGAAGCCAGTGAGGATTTGAAGAGTTATGGAAGTAGAAAGAGAAGAAGAAAAACAAGAAAAGCCACTCCAAGATTGGAGCAAAAAATCGTTCAACTGACGTCGGCTTGTCTGAGGCGATTGTGTGGGTGGGGTTAATGGAGTTACTGCGGGGAGAGAGAGGGGCTGTTTTTGTATGGATGTTAGGTTGTATGGAAGGTTGTTTCGGCGGCAGAAGCAATGTCGGTGGGAGGGTGGAGCTCGGTGCGCTCCAAAGAAGCCGAGAGAGCGGTTGTAATTCTCTCTTTTGCGCTCTCTAACTTTTTTTCTCTCTCTCTCTCTCTTTCTCTCTCTCTCTATCTCTCTCTCTCTGCTAGCCTGCTAAGGCGATGCTTTGTATTTTTATACGAATGTTGGTAATATACCATACCATACTACTACATAATATATATTTTAGTATTAGTGCGAAATATTATTGAAATATTATAACTTTTTATATCGTTCTTTCTCTGTCGCTGTCTCTCTTTCTCTTCCTTCTCTAACTGCACTTTCTTTACACTGGCCGAAGGGTTAACAACCGCCAGATTTAATAAATTTAGTTCTGCAAATTATTGATTAATTGTTATGTCGTTGGTTTGAGTTGACCACTAGAGACTTCTCACGACTACGGTTAGATATTTTCTACTTTTTCTTTTATTTCTTCTTTTTTTGTCTATTCTTTATACACATTTTACGTGGTTAAATAATAATAGATTTAACTTTTTTCCAATTTTCTTTTTTAAAATTCCATTTAAAAGTTTTAAGCAGTCAAATTATGTTATGATATCTAAAAAAAATTAAATATTCTCTAAAAGATTTTCATAACTTTTAACTCGATTTTAATTAAAATTAAGTATTTAATTTTTTTATGTATTCTAGTATAAGAAATTTATTAAGAAAAATATGGCCAGAATTTTGTTTTCCATCAAAAGAATGTTTTAAAAACTAGGAAAAGAGACGTATCGAGAGTAATCTCAAAAAGACTCAGACTTAAATCAACAAAGAAGAGATCTTGGCACTTCAGATTACTTTTTTTTCAGCAAGCCCTGAGCGGTATGTGCTTCAGGAGGTACTTGTACATGTCGATACCTTGCGTGAAATATGTATTTTGTACCAAGTTTTCGCACAAGGCCTGGACTCTACTTTCGCAACGGATCATCACTTAGTGATAGTTACGCATTAATCTGTTGACTTTTGAAGCCAATAAAAAACAAATTTTATAAGTCTAATTAGCTTATACTTTATCTCTATTCATTTTCTTGAAATTTATTACTAAAGACATTAATTTAAACTCACTTCAGTGAAAGAACATGAATAAAGTTGCGGCTCATTACGTCTCCCAAACTTTACCGGTTGCTCTTGAATGGGGACACCATTAATAGAACACCATTATAGAGAAAGAAATAGAGAAATAGAGTAACCCATTGAAGGAGTATTTACGAGTATTCAACGAATATCCTTTAACAGCAAGCAGCAAGAACGAATCTGTTAAAGATCTTTCTGGTTCTGAGGAGCGAATACACGACCGATCATGCGTAGAGAAAGGTCTTCTGGCTTCATTACTTTAACGCGTACCGGAGGATGGTCATGAGAGGCGACAGAGGTACTAAAATTAGAGTTTGAGCTTCCTCAACGATTCAAAGGATAAGCTTGAAAGTATTTCGTTAATGCTTGTCATAGCTTCTAATAAATTTTAGCCAGTCCAATGATTGCCATAATTTTCTCTGAAAATGGCGCGTTTTATGCCCTTGCTAGAAATTTTAAAATCCTGTATAAAAATGGCGTCTATACCATCGAATTAGTATTCATTACGCTCTCACTCGCTTCATTTTCAAACGTTTCGGCGACAATTTAATAAACTCTGCAGCACGTAACTCATTTGCTTACGCCTGAAGTTGACTCTTGCGACTGATAGCGCTCAATGCCACCTCCCTTTCCTTCTTCTTCTTCCATCTCATCATCATCTCTTAAATCAAATTTATTTGTCACTTACTTTATTAGCCTTTTGTCTAATCTTAAAATTAATTGATTGAAGCTAGATTTTTCAAGCAGAAATCGCTGCAAATGCCACCAGATTAAGTCGTCTTCACTTATTAATGCCCTTCATTAAAAGTGATTCAATGTTGCAGAAAGTTTCAGAAATGGCATCATTAGAGTAATTATTGCACAATTATTGAAAATAAGTTTAAATGAAGGTCAGAAGTTTAGTCCAGGGATGCTTTTGGCTTGAATTTATGAATCAACAGCATCTTTTTATATTTATTTATTCAAAAGTTTTTTAAGCCTTTTTATTTCGCAGGGCTGAAAAGTTTCTTGGGTGACTATTTAGCGGCGAGACGGTAATAATAGCCATAGAATAAAATTAAGTGAACAACGAAATGAATAGACAAAAACTAAAATACCTTAAAATGGGATAGTCTCATTTTAGTTCGTCTCATTTCTTAAAACAGCATCGAGTTTTGAGTTTTTCTTAAAAAAAAAAATTTAAAAACCATGATATCTGATGAAAATTAAACACTTACTTAAATATTTAATTTAAAAAAAAAAAAAAAAAAAAAAAAAATTGCGTCTAACGATAGCTCTATCCTGTTAATATTCCTAATATTTCGGATATATAAGCCTGAAAATTGGAAAATTGTAATAGCTATATTACATTTTCTTCATTATTTTATTCGAAATAGTGTAAAATTAGGAATATTTCTAGAGAATAAAAAAATTATATAGTGTTTACGGTTTAAGACTAGAAAGAAAAATTTGAAAAATAAACCACATCGCATTCAAGTATTCACCGAGGAAGTACAGCGAGAAAATTTAAAATCTTCAAACTTCAATCTCTCTTCTTCGCCTTCTTCTCTCCAAGGAGTTGCGTAATCATGATGAATGCAAGCAAATTAAAGAAGAAAAAAAAATGTAGGTATTTCCTAAAAATATTTATCAGAAAGAAACAAACTAACTAAACAACAGTTAAGAAAGAGGAAAATAAGAGCAACCATAATAATAACAACAACAACAACCAGTTTTTACAATCGAAGAATATTAATCAGTAGAAGTCATGAACACTGAAAAGGGTTATCCTCGCTCACTGCATTTTCTTCGCCTTTTTTATGACGGCAGTTTTAAGGTAATAAAATAAGAACAAATGACTGACCATTCATAAAACGACAACGACAACGACAGCAACTGTTTTTTTAACTAAAACGAGGATATAATACGTGCGTAGTTCCTTGCAAGCGAGGCTGCGAATAAAAAGAAATGAGCAGAAAAATTAGGAATGTACAGGGTGCGCCATCTTATATGTCGGTATGTAAATCCTGAATAACTTTCTAAAAAAAACAGTCGGTTTATATATGTTTGGTATTTTATTTAACTTGGTCCTTAACAATTTATTTGGATACAACATTTAGTTCAATGTTGTAGAACAACAACTAGTTCTTGCATACAACTTCAATTAACAGGCCGCCTCTTGGCCAAAGCAAATGTGCTGCCATTTATTACTATTTCAGCGCGTTGTTTCGGTGTAAAGCGTAACAAAGCGTAAAATTGCACTTAAAGGACGTTTCGAAAACTTGTTTACTCAAGTCAATCGGTTAATAAATGTTAACTTTATTTTATACCGACATAAAAGATGGCGCACTGTAGTATAATGGTGTGCGTAGAGCATATTAAAATCATCGAACAACAACAATGATAACATTAATAAAACAACAACAACAACAACAGCAACAAATAATAATAGCCACACGCCTGATGCTTGAAAATTAATCGTCGACGTCGTGTAATCAACATTTTCTTTTTGCTGATGTAACAAGTTGTTGTTGTTGTTGTAGTTGTTCTTGTTGTAAAACAGCAGCCAACTTAACACTAGCTTGTTTCGTCTCTTTCCTTGGTGCCTTTTTGTTTTTCTTGTTTTTGTTGTTGTTTTTGTTCGCAAACAAACCGAACTCGAACTTCCAGCCGTCGAAGTGATCGCGACGATTGATCGTTTAGCACTAAATGAGGGCTCAAATTGACGCTGTTGTTGTCGTTGTTGTTGATGTTGTTGTTGTTGTTGCTGCTACAGTCGTTCCACACGGTGGTGCCACCGTCCGTCCCTCTGCCCACTTCCGTCTATCTGTCTGTTCATTTATCTGCTGAACTACGTTTGCCTCTTGGCCTCTTCGAGCTACTCGCTCATACACAGCATAACCCTTTCGGAGGTGTTCATTTCTGCCGGAGCTGCAAATATTTAATTTATTACTTTGTCGATATTTTGCTATAAACGATCGACAACGCGACGGCGATGGCGATGGCAGCGGCAACGACGATCGTGTGCTGTAACAGAATGCCAGCAGCGACTTTCAGTTGACTGCGAAAGCTACTTGGTCAATGCAGTTTACAGCGAGTATGAATCGAAGTTGTTGTTGTTGTGGCAACCGTTGGTTGTTGTTGTTGTGTTACTCGAGGTGTTGGTTGCTGTTTCTCTGGTCGTTCAATACTAACTCGTACTCGTAGTAGTCATTCATTTACTAATGACTGTCCAATGAATATTGGATATCGTCTGAAACAACACCCACCGTCGCCTTCAGGCCAGCCTTCCCGTTCACACACACTCTTCCCTTCTTTCACACCTTCCGTTCCTATTTCAACACTTCCCCTTTAGATTCCGGAGGTCTCATCTCGATTCTCTCTAGTTCGCTTTTTCGAAAACATCTCATGCTACATGATAAATCGCCTTCGAAATTCATCTCCTTAATTTTTTACCAAAAAGTAATTTATTTTCGATCCAAAATTATTATGATTCATTTGCAAAAAAAGTGTTTTTTTTGTTTGTAAAAAGTCGCTTTTTTGTTTGCAAAAAGTCGCTTTTTTGTTTTTAAATAAGGTCAAAAAGATAACATTTTGGCAAGAAAAGGAAAAAAAAAAGTATTGAAAGGGTTGCCAGCAGCTTCTGTCATAGTAACAAAATTTAATACAATCGACTTGTTGAGAGTAAAATAGAGCAAGCGATTCAGTCAATTGGTTTCGTTTTTGTTTTATTCGTATCTATTCAACAGTTCAACTGTTGCACGATCTGGCAGATGAATGACAGAAAAATAAAAAAAATTAAAATTTCTATTCGAATAGTTTTCAATTCTATTCGAATAGTATTCAATTCTACTCAAATAGTATTCTTTCTTCCTCAAAAAGTCATCATCTTTACACGTTAAGTATTAAGTATTAACCTATGAGTATATTACTTACTATAACTACTCATGAGACACTTACATTTCTTTTCAAAAAGTACTCAACGTTACTTTAAATTTTTCAAAGTTATTCATACATTTTTTGCGCGGTGAAGACCATTCACTGGTGTCAAGAGTCTTTATTAAATTAATATCTAATATTTTTCTTTATTCAGAAGTCAATTTTCTACCCAGAGAAGTTATCGTTGTAAGTCACGAAATATTAATTCAACTCAAAAAGTTATTCATGAGTTACTAGTTTTGTAATAGTTATGAATTCTACTTAAGTTCTTAAGTATACTCAAGTTTTTTTTCAACAATACTCATTGTTCTTTAAAAAGTATTCACTTCTACCCAGAAATCATTTCTACCCAGAAAGTATTCGTCGCAAGTCAAGAAATATATTCATTTATTTAAACTGAAAAAGTTATTCATAAGATAATAATTTTCCAGTAGTAATGATCTCTACTAAAACTCTTAAGTATATTAATTTTTTTTCAAATCATACTCATTGTTCCTTAAAATGTATTCACTTCTGCCCAGAAATCATCTCTACCCAGAAAGTACTAATCGTTAATGTATAAATTTTTATACGAATATTACTAATTGTTACTCATAAAGCATTCGAAAATTTCTCTGTAATTATATTTATTCAAGTATGTATTCACTTCTATTAAAAGAGAATCTATCTATAAATCTATCTATAAAGAGAATCTTTTATCTCATCGCCAAGAAGTTTCACAATCACTTTAATTTCTACTCCAAAACTAGTCATTTTTATTATTAGAAATATTTTTCTAAAATTAATCATCTGTACTCAAGAAGTATTCATTTCTATTCAAAATATATTCATTGCAATCAAGCATAAGTATGCAAATATTTTTTTTTACGTAATCATTTCTGCTTAAATGATACTTAGTTGGAAAATGAGTATTCATACCTACCAAAAGTTTATTAATCTCTACTCGAAAAGTATTCAGTTTTAATTCATATTCGTTAAAAGTACTCATTTCACCTAGAAATGATGTTATTTTAATTTAGAAAAAACGTATTTATTAACCTAAAATGTATTAATTCACTAGAAAAGTATACCCACCATTGAAACAATGTATACAAATACACGCAAAAAGCGTGCAAGTATACTCAAGAAACATTTATTCTCCTTCAAAAGTATTCATTTTTTAAAAGGTGTTTTATTTTACGAATTCACGAATGGCTTCATGCAGACTCGATTGCTTGCAGAAATACTATGACATTATTTATTTGAAAAGAAATGATATTTGAGAAGAATTGTAATAAAGTAGTGAACCCTGGGAGTATTCGGCGGTGGTGGGATAACCATCTCCTCATCGCTAAATATTGATTGTGTTGTCATGAGAAAAAATTGTTGTCTCTGTGAACATAAGTAAGTTCTCAATTTAGTTGTAAAATGTCAATTCGTGCAGTTAGACCGACAAACACTCAGGCACACACAGACTGATATATACAATACATACTCTGCCAAAGCCTCAAATCTGCACTGCAGAAAAGGCGCGCAAATAAATCGTGTGCCCTGCTCACCATAACCCAAGAATAAGTCAAAAATAACGTATAAGATATACACGCTTTGTATAAGAAGCCCTTCTTGGTGAATTATTTTTATTATTTATTGTACATAATTTATGTTTTTTCCTGTTCTTTTTTTGTTTTTTTTTTACGAAGCGAGAGATTTTTCTTCTGGCATCAGAGTCATAATTAGTGATGCAATTTGTCGAGACTCAATAAATTATCACATTGATTAGATCGCTATACTGAAATCTTTTTCTTCGTTACTTGCTTTTTCTTAAAGTGGTTTAGAATTATTATAGCCGTGTTATTTCCTCACACAATGTTTTTTGCATGGAGTTCAGGAAAGAAATCAATATTCTTGTTAACGACATCCGTTTTTCTTTTAAGTAAGTTAACTTAATTAATTTTAAAATAAAGTAATTTACAACTTTCTCTACTATGCGTAACTACCGGCATACACCTTAACCCTTAAATTTCAACCCTTTTCCAAGCCTTTTCCCTTCATCTATAAGTCTTTATTACTTTGTGGCTGCTGATTAAACGGTTTTTGATTTTGGTATACATTTTCCTAATGATTACAATTCCATTTATTCCTTTGAATTATCCTTTATAAATTTTATTTACCACAAATTGTCTGAAATGAAATGTTTTAGGATGAGTCTTTACAAAAATATTCATTTTTATGGATTCATTTAAAGCCATTAAATTTTTATTTCATTCGAAACTTATTCATCCAGTCTTGAAGAACGTAACAGTCATTGAATCGACAAAAGTGAATCATTAAAAATCATTAAAAAATCATTAAAAATCATTACAAAATTAAAAAATCTCTTAAATTAAGAAAAATATAGTATATTCTATCAATTGTAGAAATCAGTTTAATTGATTCAAAAGTTATTCATTCATTGATCGTGAAATTCATTTGAGGGCAAAATCTCTCTGATAATTTTGTTTTAATATAATTTATCTTTTAATGATTTTGCTTCTAAACTAAAAAGCATTAATCGTTTATTTTGAAAGTGTAGAAGTTGTAGAAAATTGTGAAGAAAATTGATTTAATTTAAAAAAAAAAAACTCTCTCCTTGATATGATCAAAAATTTTAAATTTTCATAACAAAAAATTGTATTTAAAAATTTTATTATTTCTAAAAAATTTCTAAAATAAATAAAAAAAAATTTTCGCTTTCAAAATAAACGAAACAAATGCAAAAAAGCCTCAAAAAATCCATAAAAATTCTGTAAAATTTATACACCAACAAAAATAAATTCATTCAAAAGCATTGAATTTTTTTAACACTACCACACTCGCAATTTGTGATTGTTCAATAAAATTATGAACATATCTTTGCAAACAATAGAAGATTTTTGTTGTTAACCAAAAGAAACGACTTCAAAACTAAGAGAATTTCTCACAATTTTTATTTGAATAAAAGAAAAATTATTCATAAGCGTCAGAGCACGCTTGTCCTCTTTCTATCATTGCTTTCATGATCATTGATCAACAATTGTTACTATTCGAGCAGCAATAATTGTATGTGATCTGCCATGAAATTGATCTTCATACTTGAGCTTAAATCATTAGCAAAAGGGCGATCATTTTGGTTGATAGTATTTCAGTATTTTTTTGATTACTTCATCATCCTGGAAATAAAGAGAGAAAAAGTGAAAATAAGATGATCCACAAAAGTGATACATGATCAATAGCGATCAACGGATGGATCGGATGGTTTAGGCGCGTCTACGTTGCTTTCAACTGATCACGTACGACGAGTACGTAACACGAGTTGGAAAGACAAATGCAGATCAATGCTGAAGGCCGTTGCTGTCTGCAACAACAACAACAACAATAACAACCACGGCATGACAAAAGATCGCCGCGACTCACACTGAGTAAAAGAGATCATGGCTATGATGATGAAGGCAATTTTCTCTGCGCCGTTCGCACTCGACATGACATGTTCGAGGCATGACTGTTGATAACAAAAAGCAGCAACAACAACAACAATAACATACCTCATCATTAACAATTGATCGTTGTTGGTGCCGATGAATCGACAACGACAACGACTCGTCGTAACATCAAAAACATGGCAATTAGAATCGAACTGATGATCATCAAAGCGATCACACAAATCACACGACAAATGAACAAGATCAATGGGCGATAAAGAGAAAGAGATGGACAAATGAGTGGATAAGGAGCAGGACAATGAAGGAGTAATCAAACGATCGATCGAGCGATAGACAAACAGATCTCATGGCGGTTGGAGGAATAAAGAAGGTTAATAAAGGAAGGAAGGAAGGAAAGAAGGAAGGGAGGAAGCAAGCAAGGCAGGAAGGAAGGCAGTAAAAGGAGCTAAAGGGTTGGCTGATATAAAGACTAAGGCCATCATACATACTTCCTCTGCTCGGTCCCGGCAAAGGCGTTTGAAAAACGATTTGAACTTGAAGTCATTGATCATGCATGAGTTCTATGCTTACCCTCCGCGGGTGGTAACCAAATTTGCGCAGATGAAACCAAAAAAACAACACAGAAATTACTCTCGCGGATACGCTCAGCGGCACACAGTAACCGAAACTTTTGATCTCCATTGACTCGAGCGTCAATTTGAAAGCGGCCAGCAACAGAAACAGAAACAGAACCAGAACGGCGACGTACTCGCAGATGATGAAGCCTTCAGAAGACTCTAGGGGGGCAGGGGAAAGGGGGGGTTAACTTGTTGCCGTATGACACGAAGAACATGCAGAACCACGTTACGTTACGCTGTTACTCAGTTGTTGTCAGTTAACTGAGTTTGGGGCTGGCGAGATTGTTGCTGGGAGGGAGGAGGAGGAGGAGGAGGAGGTTGTTGTTGTTGGCGATAAGGTTGTTGTTGGTGAGATGGTTGTTGCTGGCGAGATTATTGCTGCTGACGCTGTTACTGCGGCGGTTGCTGCTGCTGCCGCTCCTGCTCCTGCTGCTGGTGCTGGTGCTGCTGATCCACATCCACAATTTCTAAAGATGTACCAACACCAAAAGAGATGGTAAGAACTGCTTTGTGCTTCTTCTTCTTCTTCTCCTACTTTTTGTTAATACCTAGCCGTATTCTTCGGCAACAGCAATCTGCCGCGTCTGACTACGAATGACTACGAATTGTTTGATCGGCAGTTTCTTGGCCGCATCATGATCACGACTTAAATGCTACCTCTTTGTTATTGTTGTTGTTGTTGTTGTTGTTGTTGTTGTTGTTTTTTGGTATTTCTCTGCTGTTTCTGTTGACTCTACTCTTTTCTCATGTACGTATTGTTGTTGTTGTTGTTGTTGTTGTTGCGGTCCGTTTACAACAGTTTTGTGTAGTCAGTGGTGCGATCGAATTTTATGATTTGTAACCGAGGATTAGTACGAGAGTTTTATAGTACGTGAATATGTGATGATGATGATGATGATGATGATGCTGATGCTAAATTGTATAGAGGAAGTCGGTAAGAAGGGGGGCGGGGGGGACGGATGGAGGTATGAAAATAAAAGAACACACAATGGAAAAGAAGAAGTCTTATTTATTTTGGTGGTTTGCAGCAGTTGGGCTGTGATTATTTGTTAAGTGGGTAGTATTTTAGGAGGCGCCAGGAATATACCACGCGAAGATGTACCTCGAAGATGATACTCGTAACTACACGGACACATTCAGAGAAAGGTGTATACTATATAACGTATTATATTACGTAAAGCTTGCAAATTTTTCGCATAAAGTATTATATCTTCTACAATATATGTATGTATGTACAGCATAATGCCCTAAAATAACTCTAAACAAATGTAGAGACAGAGAGAGAGAGAGAGAGAGAGAGAGTGAAAGAAAAGAAAAGAAAGACAAACAAATTGAATGCAAAAGCAAGATAAATTCAATTCGATTTGTTTGTTACATTATTATCCAAAATAGACTTTAGGTAGTTTTTCTTAAATAAAAAACACACTATTGTCTCATTTTATTGTTATTTTATTTAATTAACAGTTGTTTTCTATGACAATTAGGAGTGAGAGAAGATTCCGGCCAAATAAACACCACAACTGCGTTTACAGACGAAAAGCGATCGAAAAACAAAAATTGCCGTTGACATCAACTGAACGCAGTTCTAACAAACAATCAACGAACATTCTGCATTGCAAATGGTCAGGTTTTTTAAATTTTTATGCAAATTTGCCAAAAAGCAAATTTTTGTGCAAAATTTTTCACAAACTACCATCAAAGAGTTTCAGAACAAAATTGTTGAGAATGATGACGAACGTTCTCACGTAATTTGCGATAACTTTGATTTTTGTCTTATTGATACAAAATTGTCTATAATTGTAGGTTATAAATTCAATCAAAGCGACAAGAAACCGACATAAAGTTTGACAGATATTCACATTCAATATCATCAAGGTACTTTTGGATATCCTCAAAATTTTTTGTACTTTTTACATACGAACTTTTTAAAAATTAAATGTTTACAAAGAAATACTATCCAATCTCTTTTGGACAGTATAGTCATGTATGTACCTACAGACTTACAATAAAATATATTTTCTTTTTTGTTAAAATGCAGTTACTTTTGCTGTAAATTTAAGCCGCTTGCGACGAAATTCGACGTATACTCTAATAAAGGGTGTTTTTTTAAGCCCGATAGAACTTCAAATGTTATAAAATAACACAAAAAGTTTTATTTTTATAAAATTGTTGTATTCACTTGAAAGATCAAGACATGGCATTAACATTTGATAATGATTTCGGGCATATGGCCACCGCGGCTGTTCTTGACGTAATGCATTCAGGACGTCCAATTTTAAGTACTGCAATTTTTTGGAGGTCAATTGACAGGTCCATTTCTCGAAATCAACCCTATCGCAAAATTTTGATTTGAATTAATCTTTATGAAACACCAACAACTAATGTTTAAAGCTTCCAACAACAACAAAGTGGCAGTAACAGTATCCACAGTAACAGTACTGTTAACATTACACAGAAATGCAACAAAAAAAATACCCAAAAAGAGCACACAAACACCACAATTTCACACACATCTCATTGCAGCCACACAAAAACAAACCGAGAACCACCGTCACTTGTCACGAAACCAGTTAACAAAAACGGACCGCAACACTTTCAAGCCCAGCCAAAGCCCAAGCCCAAGCTCAAGCCACATCAAACCACGCCAAGTCGGCCAACCAACCAAAGAACAGCAAAGTAACTCCACTCAACGCAACTAAACTTGATCCAGCCTGAAACTTTCGGCATGTATTGGTATGAAGGGGCTTTGGTTGGTGCATGTGTGTGTGTGTGTGTAAGTGTGATGCGCCCCTCCAACTAACGTGGCTTACTAAGCGCTCAGAATCGGCGCAAAGAATCAGTTGTTCGGTAACGGCGTAACAAAGCACAACAACAACAAATCTTTACGCGCGCTTCTTGTGACTCGATAACATTACGCAATAAGAAAAGGCAAAAAAAAAACCAAATCTGTTAAGTTCCAGAAGCTTTAGAGGCCGCACGGAAATAAAGTTTAAATAAAGGCAAGCAGAGGAAAAAGAAATTATAACCCAATTCTCGGATTTATGCCTTTAAATATGTAAAAAAGAGTGATCAAGCCGCAACCGCAAAAGAATATTATATCAGTACACCATGTATAGAAAATGAGCTAAAATAAAAATAAAGCAAAAGTGATCTAAATAACAAAAAAAGGTTTCTCACTTCAGAGCAACAATGTTAAAATCAAAGAATAAAAAAGCTTTATGAAAATGCAAAAAATTTTGATAAAAAGTGAAGTGAAAAAATCAGAAATTAAAAAAGAAATAACCGAATAATATGAGTACTCGTTAGGCGTGAAAGTAGTCATTAAAGTATTCGTTCATCAGTAGAAATCATCACAGAAATCGTAACGACTTTGTTCATAAAAGCATTTAAGCTTTACACATTTTCAAAGCTTCTAAGCTTTTTCAGTTTGTAAGTGGCTCCTACATTATAGAAGTCTTTAACTAAAAAATAATTTAATAAAAGCCACATTTTAAAAATTAAAATTCTATATTTTCAGCACAATTTTACAGTAAAAGCGTCCGATATCAAAAGAAATATGAAAATTACTCTTTTTGAGCTTTTTAAAAGCTCTTCTCCTAATACTTTACAAGTGGCTCCTCATACTGTAATGAGTATCTACTTGAGTATATCAGTAAAAGCAAAACTTTAGTTTCGTACATACTCGTAGGTATATAATTTTAAAATTTCTAGTACGAAAAAATTGCGATACTAAGATTTCTTTATTGCCAAGAAGAAGAAGAAGAAGAAGAAGAAGTAGCAGAGGAAAGCTCAATACGAATTTTGATTGTTGTGCGATATTTTGGGTTAATAGAAAAGCCCGAAAACTTAAGGTTCTTCTTTGCGATAAAAAAGAAAGACGTTATAAAGAACTATTTCTAAACATTTCTTTTAAGATTTTGGAAAGAATTTTTATTTCTAATAATTTTCGCTCAAACTGTACTCAACCAGAAAGCTTTTAAGCTTACTCTAGTACCGAATATATGTGTATGTATTTATATAGAAAAATTATAAAATTTTACCTATTAAATTCAATATTTTTTCAAGTGAGTTTTTGTGTTTGTGAAAGGACTAAAAATCATTTTCATAAAGTTTAATAATTTAAATAACAAAGTTAAAAAACAAACTAATGTTGAAAGCTTTAATTTTGATAAGTTTTCACCAAAAGCTTATCGTTTCAGAAACCTTTGCTGCTTCATACTCATAACATTGATAACTTCGGAGAAGCAGCAATCATGCAATCAATATAAATACAAAGGAAGAAGATATTTAAAATTGCATTAACACTTCATTACGTCAATTATCATTATCAATGATCAGTCACTTCGACACAGAAAAAGCAATAGTTTTTAATCTTTTAATTTGCCAAACAATAAAAACCGAGTATCTCGTGTCTCAGATTCCAAAGTAATTAATAAATATTGAAGACAACAAAAAGCGAATGAATTAAATGAAATGAAATACAAAATGAAATTTTCCCAAAGAAAATTGCTTTTGTAACAAAATGTTAAAAAGTTATTATTCATTACTATATAATAATAAATTAATATTAAAATTTTCTCAGTTTTTTATAATTATATTTATTAACACAGCAATTTTTTGAGATTATTTTTTGTGAAAAAAATAAAGAAGTTCTGGTATTTTCAATAAATTTTTAATTTTCTCTAAACTTTATTATCGTACTGTGTTTTTCAAATTAGTTTTTATTCTATTTATTGACTGTTTTGTGAAATTTGTAAAAACTAAATGTTCTTTTTTTTTAGTATTAGTTTTAATAACTTTTTGACTTGTTAAGTTTTGAAAATTTTTTTGTAATGTGGCTTATTACTTTTTTTTTTTAATTTAACAATTAATAAACTTTTATTAACATTGCATATTTTTAATTTAGGTTTTTAAAAACCATTAAACATTTCCATCAAATTTATAAATTTTAAAAAAAGTTTTTTTTTTTAACTTAAGCTTGTGAAAAAATATTTTTTTAATGCATATTTTAATTATATCGATCTTTTAATAGTACGATAGTACAATTTTCTGAAACGTAAAAACTATATTAATTTTCTTATTTGCAATTAATTATAATAGTTTCTCAATTTCTTTCTAATTTGTGTTAACTTAAAGATTTTTAAAATTTCATCACTAAAAAAGAACTTAAAGTTTTTTTTAAATTTAAAGGAAAAATTCAATTCGTCTTCAGAAATATATCGAAAACGTTTTCGTGTTCGTCTCGACAGTTTTGTCTGGTCTTTGCATCAAATTTTAATGTATTCAAATTTTGTGCATTTGCGCGTTACTGTTCGTTTTTTGCTGCTGAAACTTCAGCTTGCCGCATGCGGTAGATATTAATTGTTGTTATTGTTGTTGTCATCACCTACTCATCATCATCATCAGTCTTGTTGTGGTTTTTATTGTTATTGCAAAATTAATATTCATCGAGTTCTAATTAATGCTGCAGATGCTGCTGCTGTTGTTGTTGTTGCTGATTTTTGTTAAAACAAGTGTTGCTTATTAATTGCGTTGTTGATACATGCGGCCACATTTTTGTTGTTATTGTCTTATTGTCTATTTTGTTGTAGAAGGCGGTGCCACATGCAGCATCTTCAAGTGTATTTTCAATAATTTTGCTATTAAGCATTCGTACAATGATCTTTAGCAATATCAGTAACAATCAGTAATATCATCGTAGTCATCGTCATTGTCATGATTATCATCATCATCATCATCATTATCACCATCATAAACCTTATTATTACTAATATCTTCAGTGAAAAACCCATTCGTACACCGAATGCAATAACATCGCATGATCTGAGAGTTAGCATTTCGTCAAGGTCTCTCCGCAAGCAAGTTCAATAATTTTTTCCAGCCTACCGACGACGAAGGTGAGTTTTTTTTCACATAGTTGCCATTTCCACGCCCTTGAAAATCATACAAAAGTACCTCATTTTATATATTAATTTAAAAGAGTATTGAAGAGAATATTATTAAACATTGAAGAAAAAAAAAATGTTCATAATAAACAATTTTATTTTGTTTGGAATTTTTTGTGTACATTTTTCAAAGCATTTTTTATATGATTTTATTTAAATTTCACAAAAATTTCATCATTCGATTAAATTGACACTTTTTAGCTAGGTAGGTTTTTCCTTAAGGCGCTCTAAAAATTATATCTCAACCTCTATGAACTCATAACTGAAAATGTCAATTAATATTTCTTACATCTTAAAACGATTTTGACCTTATTTCCTTTGAAATCCACTTTATTCGAAATCAAATAATATTCATACTATCTTCATGAACCTTCATTTCAGTTTGAAGAAACATAGGCCTACAAATACAGTAGGGCTGATCTTCTAAACTGAAACTGAAATATACCTTTTCCAAGGCATTGAAGAGCTGAAGTTACATAAAGAGTTTATTGGAAAAGAGTACCTACATCACTCTATGTAAAACCAGTTTATTATATATAAGGTTTCAATGTATCAAAAGTGTAACTGTAGATTATATTTATACTCCTATAAACTCGTGCGCCATCTTTTATGTCGGTATGTGACATTTTGACCGTATTCCAAGCGACGTGGAGGGTTTGTCGGCAATATTTTTTGAGTAAATCGCAGTTTACGACGGAAACAAATACAAATTATTCTTCAAAATGCGCCGCAAGGTGGTTCCACTGACGCCAAAATGCTGAGCACGGTGATGATACAACACATGTGGGTTCTCGGCAACACTCTCTCTCTCTCTTACCGCCTCAACCAGTTCATTGGAACGTCTTGGGCATGTCGACGATTTCCCACTGTCCAGTGTTCAACAAAATTCGACATCAAACGGAGAATAGTGTTGTCAGACGGTGCTTCTTAGACGTCGACGACATCGACGACCATTTTCAATGTAAAGCGTCACTATTTCAGCGCATTGTTTCGGTATAAAGTTTATGGTTCATGGTGAAATTAATGTTAAAATTTATTATTTATGGTTAAAATTGCACCCAACGTTTACAAAAATTCCAGTCAATCGGTTGATAAATGTTAAAGTTATTCAATGTTTACACACCGACATAAAAGATGGCGCACCCGTTACAAGTTTTTTTAGCGCCATTTTCGAAAACTTACTGATATGGTAAAATAAATAACAGACACAAAATTTGCATTACATAATACTACACTTTTCTCTCTCAACATCCACCGCAATATCTCTCATCGCATCATCTCTCATCATCGCCAAATTTCATGAA
The DNA here is from genome assembly GCA_949752815.1 of Conops quadrifasciatus. Taxonomy (NCBI): domain Eukaryota; kingdom Metazoa; phylum Arthropoda; class Insecta; order Diptera; family Conopidae; genus Conops; species Conops quadrifasciatus. The sequence goes on along the minus strand of OX457077.1, from coordinate 37,259,255 downwards.
AACTGATTTGAAAAATTTGCATTGTCTAGACTTGTGACTGCCGATGGCTAATAAAGGATTATCCTGGTGTTCAGACTAGCGCCAGCTTAAGCACTCGAGGACTCTTGAAAGGTATGCACTCGTCGAGAACGGACTTAAGCGATGCTCTGTTGCTGTGTTGATCTTTACCGATTATGGTGAAGATAAAAATCAAATAAACATTAGCAAAAACTAAGGCATCAATGGATTTAAAAAGGGTTTTCGTTTTTGGTCATTTAATAGTAGTAATCGAGAGCTAGAGAAAGAGCAGACAGAGAAGAGAGCAGAAGAAATCAGATTAACACAGAGCCAGACAAACAAAGTATGTAGGCTGAGGCAAGCCGACGATAGTCATCGTCTACAAACAATGAACACACCCACCAAAAGAATGGATAAAAGAAAGAAAGTATTGGCGAGTCGGTCGGTAGGTCAAGAAAAAACCAGCCGTTAGTGCAAGTGCATTTGGACTGACCGCAAAACGAGGCAACATGGACTGACTCCGGCAGTGTTAGGCCAAAATTTGTTGGTCTATATTCACTAAAGGATGAACGGATTAGGCAGAAGGATGGACGGTGGAAAATTGCAAAGCGCCACAGGGAAAGGAAGCTTATCCCAGCAAAATTAGGCCAGATCAATATTGAGAATGTTCGGACAGCGAACGGCGGGTGAGACAGAAACAGAAGCAGGGGCGGCGACGGCGACGGCGACGGCGACCGAAATTATGACAGCGTCATGATTGAAATGCTACCAGATACCGTCTGATGAAAGTAAGTGGCAAGAGATGATAATTACGGTTACTAGGCTGCCGTTACTGTCGTTAACAAAATTTACAGAGGTCGCCCGCCGTATTCGAGGATGACAGAGGCTCAGACAGAGACTGAGACTGATGAAGAGATTGAAAATGCGGCGGCGAAGGAATGCGGTGTGCCTGATAACGAGACGGCCTGAAACTGAAACTGGAGGATCTTGATGATGCTGAAGATGATGATAAGCTGGGCAAAAAGTATATGCCATCACGAGCATCACGAGCGGAGAGCATGTACGTTCTCAGTTGATGACAAGCAGATTGTGCTTGCGTCGTTTTGCCACTGATTATGGCAATACGGTACACGGTATTACGTTCGCCGCCGCCGGTGCTGTCGGTGCTGCCGGCCATCTTCGCCCGTAATGTCATTTGAGCCAAACAATTTGTTTTTTTCTGCGGAATATTCGTAGGTTGAGAGCATGGCCTGCGGCTAATAAGTGTTGCTAATAATTGTTGCTGAAGGTTATGAGTACAAATTGTCGGGATGATACTCTGGATTCCTTGCTGCTCTCTCAATCTTAGATAACAGGATACTTTCAGTTTATTTTTTTAGAACTATTATTCGTAGCGATACGTTGGCGCCTTGAGGCTTCTTCTTCGCTCTGGATGGTGTTGATGTTGTTAGTGTTATTACTGTGGTTGGTGGTGGTGGTGTTATTGTTGTTGTTGTTGGCGATGGTAGTGCTGCTGCAGTCAGTCTCCTCTTCTGGCTTAACAAATCTGCCAGGATATCAGGTTACTTTTTGTCGAATAGTGTTAGCAGCGGCCAGCGTTTTTTTGTGATGGAGAATGAGTTCCGCGCTTAGTACTTCGCAGGACTTTTAACTACCCGTTGCCAACTTAATCTAACTGCAAAACTAGAAGCTCTGGGCGTATAATCTTTACATTTTTTTGTGGTTGTGATTGTTATAGAAACACTTCTCAGAAATTCTTCCGAAATCTAAATTAGTATGATTAATTTTCTTTCTTTCCCATCATAATATTTCATCACTAGTACGACTATAGCCTGCGGCTACTTCAATACGAGTACCTTACTTAATTTCAATAAGCCTTACATCATGTTTTCTGAAATTGATATTGATTTTTCTATCGATATTGATCTTCTTCCCCTTTTTCCTGTTTATTCTGATGTGATAAACCTAAATTTAATTTTTTGTATTGCTATTCCCTAAAGCCAATATGATGATGCTGATGAGTAACGCAAAAATATACTCGTAATTTTATATGATTTTCAAATTTAAGCTATAAATTCTATGTTTTTACTTTGAATATCCATTAATTTTTATATGAACAAGTAGCGCCATCTTTTCTGTCGGTATGTGAATATTAAAAAACTTTTAAAAAAAACGCAACCGATTTAATATGCGAGATATTTTTATTTAAATTGGTCCTTTGTAATTTGCGTAAACTTGTTTTTGACTACAACATCAATCAAGTGGCCTCCTCTATTCACCAAAGCATAATGTGCCTTTTTTGCTGCGTTTTCCATTACTTTTTCGAGCGTCACTATTTCGGCGCATTGTTGCGGTGTAAAGCGTTTCTTTATTAAAGCTGTTGATATTGTACTGAGTTGATGTTTCAAAAACATGTTTACTCAGGTCAATCGGTTGATAAATGTGTTAGTCATTCAATGTTTACATACCGACATAAAAGATGGCCCACCATGTACATATTTCAAGAGAATGTCTTTTATTAAGTAAGACAAGTCGAGGCGGATATTTGGCAAATATTGTTTTCCGTTACTAATCTTAGACTCTGTTATTTGGATTATTATAAAAATATTATCATTTTTCTCAAAAAACTATTGGACTTTTTTGCTATTAAAAATAACACCTCTTGCTGAAAGAAGCTAAACAAATACTCTACTAAAATTTAATAGAGTTTATACGATTTTTATGACATTTTTAAAAGGAAAACAAACGTTAGAATGTGGTTTTTTACCAAATGAAACGATTTGTTTGTCTAAAAATTGTCTTTACTCATCGACCGCATCGCAATAAAATGTTGAAAAATCAATTTCAATTTAGTATAACAAAAGGAATAGCAATATTGAAATAACAAATTGATTAGTTAACCACATCACATGGTAGAGAAGGTTCACAGATAGATGGCGATGGGTACCACATGGATTACATGACGTATAGTATGCATGACAATAAGTTCAAATGAATCTAATGCAATTGCGAGTACGAACCCATTCATGGTTTGCTTGAAGGCAAAAATGATGATGGCGAAGGAGCAAAAGACGAAAGAGGAATAATGTTGACTATTATGAGGGTTGTGGAAAAGAGAGAAAGAGAGAGATGAAGGGAAAAAGAGAGAGAGAGAGAGAGAGAGGGAGAGGAAGATTGATTCAGGAAAGGAATAAATGTCAAGCGATGAGAATTGTTGCAAACCGCAAATAAACAAAGTCGTCGCATTGCCGTCATCAATACGTCAATAACAACTAACTCAACTAAGAAGAAGAAGAAGAAGAAGAGGAAAAAGAAGAAGAAGAGGAAGACGAGAAAGAAGAAGAAACAACTATGATGCAATGAGATCTATGTACATTTATAAAAAAAAAGAAACAGGAAAAATTTGGCACCAAAAAAAAAACAAAAAAAAACTAAAAGCGTGCCCAACCAGAAATACGTATAAAAGGAATACACGCCTTAAAAAAGTTTAATGTTTGAACCATCGAATTCAATTGAATTCAAAACAAATTTAAACCATGTGCGCAATATAGTATTGCCGGCGGGTGAAGGCAACATGTTTTAAGGTCATCATTGCCAGAAACAATGTGCAATAAAAGCCACACCAAAACTCTACAACAACAACAACAACAACAACAAAAACTACAGCAACTACAACAACAACAGAAGTGAAAAAGAAGATCATCAGATCCACCGATTTGGAGATAGACCATGGGCGGCGACCCAGCAACCAACAACCACACCGATTGCTGAGGTGCTGAAGGAAAAGAGCCGACACAACAACACAAAAATATCACTGATCAGCGATATTCCAAAAATGTTGCTGCATACTCACCGGCGCTTACATGCTTTTGGCTTTTTTACTTTAACCCTAATACGGTCACCGGAAGAAGATATCTCACCCAAATAATTGGCAAAAATACATAAATCGCAGCAGGTCAGAATTTCAGGGTGACCATTTATAAAGTTCGGAATTCATGGAACAAATATTTATGCGAGAAACATAAAAAGAATTAATATTAAGCATTAATTGTACCCATTAATTAGCTTCATGAGAAGCTAAAAAAAGTTTAAAAAAAACACACACTAATTTAATAAATTAAGGTGCTTTAGGAGTTGGTACCGTTTAATTACCCCGGAAAACTCCACTTCAAAAAAGTATTTATTATTCGCTAATCTAAAGTATATGGAATATACTACAATCCTAACTTGCCCATTTTTAGATATGTGCCCATAATTATGAAAACGTTTTAAGTCAAACTTTTCGCGTTTAAAGGTTTGCATTGTATTAGGTTAAAAAAAATATTTTCATACTATACCTCAAAATGTCTGAGGCAATATTTACTCCTGAGATATTAGCTTTTTTGGGGATTGTGAAATTTTTTGTGTAGCTTGTAAGGAAATGTGGTTTTTTAAGGCTACAAATGACTATTTAATTTAAGGCTACGACTTAGACTAGTTTTAAAATTTAAAAACTGAGACGACATATTTAGTATAAGACGAATGACTTAAACCAATCGAAATAATTAATGCCATCATTGTAATCAGCGACCTCAAAACTTTTTATTAGTACGTAATTGTGCTGTTCAAATCAAAACTCGCTTAAATCGGTCTATATGTTTTTCGTAGTCGTAGTTATGTTTTTCTTTTTTATAAATCGTATGAGGGTTAAGAAAAAGAATGCTTTGCGGTGATAACAAAATTTTTTTCAAAATAAAAAGTTGCTACCAACAACAACAACAACAGCTGCGGCAAATAATTTTTGCTGATTTACGAAACGTTTTTGTTTGCCGCCAGCACTTTTTGGATATTATTATTTTTTTTTGTTTTTTCGTTTGCATTTATTTTGTTGACTTTCGAGTTATTTGCGGCATATATGATGAAATTACATTAACAATGCTGCACCAGAAGGTTTGTGCATTTTGGTGCCCACTCAAAACGCATGGTGTTGTTGTTGTTGTTGTTGTTGCAGTTTCTTTTGAAGCAACAATGCTTTTGAGTATACTCGTATGCATAACATGCGATAATGCTTTGCACCTCAAACATGTTTTTGTTCCTTTTTTTTCTACTAAGATATTTTTTTTCTCTCTCGTACATTTCAATAAATTGTTGAAAGGAAAAAAATCAACGATTAACGCCCATTTAAAACCATAAGAAAATAAAAAAAAAAAAATAACAATAGTCGCTATGAATAAGCGGTCGTTTTTAGCAACGAGAAAGGTTAACTTTAACTGTTGCCAGAGAATTGTTGATTTTTTTTCCATTATGTTTTAAAGACAATTAATATTTTATATTAAGGCCTTTGTTATTGTATCGTACTACTTCTTCTTCTTCTTTTTCTTCTTCTTTGGCTACCTTGATTAGCAGTTATTTTTCCTGCACGTGCATCTTAATTTATTCAACAAACAAAAACAACTCGATATTTCAAGCGCCTGAAATTCGTATTTTATTTCTATTTTTTCAATAACTTTATAAAGTTTGCAAATTTTTTTATATCTCTTTCAGTGATGGTCAGTGATGAGCGCGATCAGAATTATTTTTATAACCATTATTATCAATCATCAAAATAGCGTCTTCAAATAGCGTATCCGTTTGATTTCAAGCCTTGGCACCAATCGATGCTTTTCCATTGTTTTGCTCAACGCAGTAACTCATAAACGAGCCAGCGCCCCCTAGTTTTTGGGGGCATCACAAATACGTTCCTCTACGCTCACCCTGAAATAAAATATGTCATACATAATCCTAGCTTTTTTTGGTAGGATCAATCAGTTAAAAAAATAGGTACCAAAAAGGTAGTCTTGATTGAGATTTTTGGGAAAAATTCTTTCTCTTTTGTCAAATCAAATAGTCCTACAATAGATATTTTTTAAAAAAAATATAAACTATGGTTAAGTCACCCCGAAGAAGAAGAATAAGGCTAAGAAAAATCATAAATAGTGAAAATTTGAAAAGCGTAGAAGAAAGAAAACTGCCAGTTACGTCTACCGTGACGAAAGAAGTTTAAAGTAAAAAGGTCAATCTTAAGATATACTACGTGTACTACGAATTAAGGAACCCAGAGACCCACACCACACCCTCACAAAACAAGAGAAAAAACCCCGAAAAACAAAAGGTACCCAAAAATCTAATAACAACAATACGAGTAACTTGCTTCAGTAAAGTTATCGAAATGATTTTTATCAGTGAAGAAAATCTGAAATGACATACTAGTGCCAACATGTTCATCCAAGTGATGCCATCAGGGGACACCCTGCGACCACCATTCCCACCACCATTCTCACCAACACGCACAATGACACATGTCTTAATATCATCTTCTTATTTTCTTATGTGAAGTTATCGCATGCAAAGTCAGTCAGTATGAGAAAATAGAAGCATTCTCCTTAATACACTCCAGGCTCTCTCTCTCTGTCTCTCTCTCTCTTCGGACATTAGAGGTTAAATGTCGTATTGTTCATAGTGTTGTTGTTGGCTGGCCCGAGAAAGTTGAATCGATTTTCTGTTAGAATGAGAGCAACAACTGTAAACGGGTGTAAAGAGTAAATGTGATATACCAATTTGACCCTTTTGGGTTATGCAGAAAATTATTTAAATCTAACATACTGACCCCCCCTCCCCCCTTCCCCTCCCCCTCTCTATTTTTTACTCCTTTCCAACACACTGAGCATTTGCTTTACTCATTTGAAAACCGTAAGCGATTTTCTCTCTCTTTGCGACGCGACGCTGTGAAAAGTATACAATAATTTAATGCTTTTACATAATAAAAAAAAATTTTAAAAAAAAATTTTAAAACAATACTCATCATCATGAAGCAAATGACTAGAAATTTCTGAAGTAGCTGAATTTTAAAGAATTTTTTTTTTTTTTTGTGGAATTTTAAAGCGTGGGAAAATTCATTGAAAACAAGCCGCAAACCGTTAATCATTTCTGGGAAGAGGTTTTTTTTTTCTCTTGTGCTTCGGTTCAATGTTACGGTTTGATGCATAACATTTTCTTAACGAAGGAAATTATGTTAGTAGCAAATTTTTGGACGGAGTCGTGTGGAGTCATGTTAGTAGTGTTAACAATGGTCGGGTCAGGTCAGTTCAGATCATCAGGTTTCATCAAAATGGTGTGGGTGCGAAATGTCTCGTTTTATATACTTGTTGTGGTTAAATTATAATATATTCATTTTGTCTTTCAAATTTTTTGGGGCTAAATTAAAATTTCTTGGCTATTCTATAAGTTTTGACTTAACCTTCTTCGTCTTGTTCTTCTTTTTTTTTGAGATTAATTACGCTTACATAAAGGCATACATATTGATGTCGTAAAAGAGTTAGTTGATCATGATATTAATACGTAATCAGACATTTAGCTTCATTTGTGACGTTAAAAGTTGGCGCCGAAAAGTGACTAACAGTCTGGTATTCTGACTAACTGAGCTTAACTAAGCTCACCACATTAACACGCACACAAGAAAATAGTTAGGAATTAACAGCTGTTAAGATTTCGTATCCTGGTGGAAAATTAACAACTGAATTCTTACCTATCAACGAGTAGGTCTGGTCTTAACAGTAAACAAAATTCCGGCCCTATGAATTAACTTCCAAATCGCAAAATGAAATAACTCCCAAATTTCTCCATACGCTTTTTTTTTTGGAGTTATTAATTTTTTTTTTGGAGTTATTTCATATATTTTGGGAGTTATTTCATTTTCTGTAAAAGTGGCGAGTTAATTCATTTTTTTTTTTGGGAGTTATTTCATTTTTTTAAGAGTTAATTCATTTTTTTGGAAGCTAAATCGTTTTTTTGGGAGTGAAATCAATATTGTTGGAAGTTAATTCATTTTTTTTGGAGTTAATTCGTTTTTTCAGGAGTTAATTTTTCTTTTTTTGGGAGTTAATTAATTTTTTCGGGAGTGAATTCAATATTTTTGGGAATTAAGTCGTTTTTCTGGGAGTTAATTCATTTCTTTGGGAGTTAGTTTGTTTTTTTGAAAGTTAACTCATTCTCTTTGGTAATTAAATCATTTTTTTGGGAGTTAATTCATTTTTTGGGAGTTAATTCATTTTTTGGGAGTTAATTCATTATTTTTGGGAGTTATTTCATTTTTTTAAGAGTTAATTGATTTTTTGGGAGTTAATTCGGTTTTTCGGGAGTTAATTCATTTTTTTTTGGGAGTTAATTCATTTTTTTAGGAGTTAATTCATTTTTTTTGGAGTTCATTAATTTTTTTGGCAGTTATTTTATATTTTTTGGGAGTTATTTAATTTTCTGAAAAAGTTGGAAGTAAATCCTTTTTTTTTTGAGTTATTTCATTTCCTAAAAAAGTTGGGATGTAAATCTTTTTTTTTGGAGTTAGTTCATTTTTTTTGGGAGTTAATTCATTTTTTTAGGAGATAATTCATAAAAATTAAATAATGAATGGGAGTTAATTCGGTTTTTCGGGAGTTAATTCATTCTTTTTGGTAGTTAATTCTTTTTTTTTGGGAGTTATTTCATTTTCTGATTCATATTCTCATTCATATTTTCGATTGGGATGAATTCACATTTTTTCGGAGTTAATTAATTTTTTTTTGGGGGTTAATTAATTTTTTCGGAAGTTATTTTATATTTGTTGGGAGTTATTTAATTTTCTGAAAGAGTTATGAGTAAATTCATATTTTCGGTTGGGATGATTTCACATTTTTTGGAGTCAATTCATTTTTTATTTTTGAGTTAATTCATATTTTAGGAGTTAATTCATTGGGAGTCATTTCATTTATCGATTTGGGAGTTATTTCATTGGGAGTTAATTCATAGAGCCCAAAATTCCATTTTGTAGCTGTCCAATTAGGCAAATATATTCTTCAAATATATACATATATTCAAATATTTATCTTCATCTTAAATTATAAAATTTTAACAAATCGCTGTTAAGTTAACAACCAAAATAGGGCCGTAAACACCTTAAAATATTAAACGTTCCTTCTATTAGCGATTTTCTAAACAAATTTATTGCTTTTGCGAATCGAAATATTCTTCTTTCCGTGGCTTTTAATGAAATATTTGTCATTATTATTTTGTCTTCTCTTTCAAAAAAAATAAATTAAAATAAAACAAATATGAACATTTCTCTAAGTTTCTCTGAAAAAGAACAAGACCTAAACTCAAAGGATCAAGAGAAAGTAGTCAGCGTTCTAAGGCAGTACGCGTACGTTGACAGATGCGTTGTCAAGTTGACAGGAACTAACAGCGGCTTCATTAAAAGTAGGTACTCTGGGTATATGGTAACAGCAAGAACAACAACAACAACAGACAAGAGTGATAATACCAACCTCTTTTCAGTCGCGGGCGAGGTACCTAAAAAAAGATATTGCAAAATAATTTGTTGCCTGCTAGTTGAGATTTCTCAGCCATTTCTCGGCGGGCGGAACATCCCTACAGTGCTAATAAATCATATACATCTTCCTCCCTCTACTTACAATACACCCTAAGTAAACACCCTATTTCTTCTTCCTCTTCTTCTTCTTCTTCGTTTCCTCTCCTTCGTCTTCGTCTTCAGCCATGAACAACATTCATCCAATGAGAGAGAAAGGATTTACGTTTTCATACAAGTACCAACCTCTTACATCATGTACTGGTATAAGCAATGAACAACAACAACAACAACAACAACACGAACAACAACACGAAAGAAACAACAACAACAACAACAACAACACCAATGAGCAACAACAAGAGCAACAGTAACAATCTTGTGCAGGAAAAACCAATACAAAATATTGCGAAAAATGAAAAGTTATACACGCCCATTTTGGCAGCATGCGAACACGAAGAAGCACAAGAAGAAAAAGAAGCAGAAGAAGAAGAAGAAGAAGAACAAGAAAAATTCCATACATTTGGAAAGTGTATACGATAAATGATATACGATGTCACCACGTATTTGGTTGGTTGTTGTTGTTGTTGTTTTTGTGGCTCAACGATGTACGCGGATGTATATATGTATTAATATTAATAGCTAACAAAACAGTAGCAACAACAACAACAACAACAACGTCAACATCAACGAGGTAGTAGCTATATTTTTTGACCAAAAAAAAAAAACCAAAACCATGAAAAAAACCACACAAATGGCAACATCGACAGGCACATGACGCTACAACAACACCAACCATTTACTAAACAACAACAACAACAACAACAACAACAACAACAACAACAACAACAACATCCTCAGACGTGCGTACGACTGCTGTGACACATAACCCTAAAAAGGAGTCTAAAGGACAATAACAACAACGACTACGACGACGACGACGACGACGACGACGCGGACGACGATAACGGCGGTAAATGGAAAAAAAATATTTTTCTTCTCTCCTCCCCGCAGTTTTTCGAATTCTATGGCTCTTCTTCTGCTGCTTTTTCTTCTTCTTTTCCTTCTTTGGTTAAACAAATGAAATGTAAGTGGGCGTGTAGGGTCGTGGGGGTTGTGTTCCCCAAAATCCTGCGTCTCCTCTTCCCGATGAAACTCTTTGGTATGGTTGATGCTGCTGCTGCTGCTGCTGCTGACGTCGCTGCTGCTTCAAGTATCCACCGTTTGTCAAGAATTTTCTTTTTAGTTGGTTTTTCTTTTCTTAACACACTGCACCACCCCTTTTTCGACGTTTTTTTAAGCCCCCCCCTTTACACACACACACACCCACACACACAAACGCAGCCCACATAACACTAAAGTATGTACTTTTTACGTGTTGGAACGCGCATGTGACAGAGAACACGCATACGCGTCTTTACCAAATGTCAAAATGCTGCGGCGCGTTGATGGCGTAGCCCATCCCTAATGGTAAGCAAAATCGCGGTTGATAACGCCGACGCCGACGCCGACGCTGACGACGAACATCAACCAGAACGAGAACGTCGCGACGTGTGCACATAACTCTTATGAGAAGCTGCTCGCTGCTGTGTGAGCAGCAGATAAATACACTATATACATACTCCCACACACACACACACACACACACACACACACACACACACACACATACACACACACACATACCCACACAGAGGTTCTCGACGCAAACAAAAGTCTCATATAAGTTTATGTACATCCGTTTATGTACCTACGAGTTTTTATTACAAATACATAATAAATACATGCATATAATAAATATATACAACAACAACAACAACAACAACAACAACAACAACAACAACAACAACAACAACAACAACAAAAGGCCACCAACGAACGAATAAACTCAAAAAACAATCGTAAAAATTCCAACTCGTGGAAAAATTCGTGAAAAACGCCCGAGCACAAAACGACGACGAGGATACAACCAACACACAACACCGAAACAAACTGCAACAACAACAACAACAACAGCAAACTATATGCTGGCAAGGAAGTAGAGCTTTTCGGGGGCACCAGGCGTGGTTGAAAGGCAGGGTTGAGGTCGTACCTAAAAGTTGTGCCTCTCAACATTTTTCCCGCAGCTACGCAAAGATACATACTAACACACACACACACAAACACACCCACTCACTTAACTCTGGCCGCTCTGGAAGTTAGAACAAGACACCATCAGTTTTCCAAGGAATCAAGGAACCAAGAAACCAAGCTTTCCCCGAGAATGGCAGGAAGCATGAAATGTAGATCGTTCAACTTCTCCGACTCCCAACAAGCCTCTCATCCTGCCAGTGTTGCCACCACTCCACTCATGCTTATTTCATCAACACCAGCACCGTCTTCCTCTTCTTCTTGGACGTCTTCTCCAACAGGTTGCAGAACAACGCTTAGGGACGAAGAGAATTCAGGGCGTTGAGGAAGCCGCTCGGTGTGACTGAAACATTAACAGCTATAGGCAGGAACAGGGTGGCCGCAAGGGTGGCGAGGAGATGAATGGTGGGGCGGTGAAAAAGGAGAAAAGGTGAGGCTTTTATCTTAACGCATTCGCGATGTTGGCACCGCGCTAACTGCGTACGCGTTACAGCATGTGCGCATACTTCAGACGGTGTAGGACGATGCTGGGGATGGGGATGATGATGATGGGGATGATGATGGGGATGGGGATGAAGATGGTGATGTGTTGATGATGATTCCTATGAGAGAGTGGCATTCTTCGAACGGCTGAGAAGAGGTAGCGGTGTGGCAGAGCGAGAAAAGTCATAATAAAATGTAAGAAAATTTGTTGGTAAATAATGGAAAATATTTGTTATCTCTTCAGGACCAACCTCAGAAACCAACTTGGTCCTCAGTTTTGCAAAAAAAAAAAAAACACCTACAGATCCGAAGTTTAATAGAGTTATTGGCGTAAGTCAGTGGCGCATTTAAGGGCCAAGGATGCGGACACTCTCTCTATAATAATAAATGAAAAACAATAATTTAGTATTTAATAGAAAATCTTAATTTTTCCTTCCTTTTTGTTCCGCGTGATTCCTTCTAGTTACAAAACTTCCAACCGAAGAACTCAAATCGACTGCTTGTTGTGTGTGTGTTCTGATTCCTGATATTTTGTATCGAAAACCATACATTCTTCCTCAAAATCACCCTGTATATGCATGTTAGAGCACCCAGACCATCGCAGAGCTCCCTGTATATGCATCTCGGAGCACCCAGACCACTCAGAGCACCCTGTATATGCATCTCGGTGCACCCAGACCACTCAGAGCACCCTGTATATGAATCTCAGAGCACCCAGACCACTCAGAGCACTTTGTATATGCATATCGAAGCACCCAGACCACTCAGAGCACCCTGTATATGCATCTACTAGCCTTTTTCTTCTAAAAAACATCCTGAAACTTTTTTCAACTGAAATCAGCTTTTTTAATATCAATATTTATGCTGTAGCCGTTTTTTATCACTTACGAGTACTATACACCCTGTACAGAAGACACACCCTGTGCTAAGACGTCCATCATTCCGCACAGTTCAAGCTCTTTCTCTCTCTTTGCTCGCTTCGGTATTAATTAAAAATTCTGGGACTGGCGGCGGTGAAGGAACAAATCCTACTTTTAAACTTTGAATTGAGAACTTTTTTCCAATTTCTATGGAAACGTGGAAAAAAGAGTAAGGAAAAGAAAGAGAGGCACGCTGAAAAGGGGGCGAAAATGGGGCAAAAATGGGGCAGAAAATAGTAGAATGTCCCTATTTTTGCCGGAGTAAAGTGACAAGTTTCGCTGACAGCTAAAAGCAAGCAAATGAGAAACAAGGAAGACTAAAAAATTAAAGATTATTTAAAAAAAAAAAATTAGTGAGAGAGAGAGAGAGAGAGAGAGAGAGAGAGAGAATGGATAATATACAATAAATAAATGGACGTAACCAGTCGGTCGTTCCGATGAAGCATTCATTCTTGCTCTGCTTGTTACTTTCTTTCTGGTTAATTTGTTGTTGTTGTTGTTGTTGTTGTTGGTATCCTTATGAAGGACCTCATGTCATTGTTGTTTTTCTTCCTTTGTTTATTCATTACATTTTTTTCCTAATTTTTTCTCTTATTCCTCCGGAAAAACGACCCATCTCTCTTGACAACTTTTCATTATTTTCTATTTCCTTGAATTTTGGGCGGCCTGTTTTTTCTCCAGCCTGTTCCTATAAAGTTTCGGTGCTGGAGTCACATCCGGTGTTTCCTGGCGATGGTGTAGCCTCGAACTTGTAGCCATGGTTATTTTAGGATGGTCTTATTCGTCGCTGGTGTTGTTTTTGTACCGCAATTTTGGTCTTCAGATGAGATTCGAAGTGCAAAGACAATGAATGTGAGTCTGTGAATAATAAGAAGACTAAGAAAAGCAGAAGAAGAAGAAGAAAAAAGATGAAGAAATTAAAAATAAGAAGCTTTCTTTTAAGATGTTTCATCAAATGTTGTGTGGAGTGGGGCGAAAGGGGGCGAAAAACAGTGGGCGGTGTTTTGAGACAAAAGGTTGTGAAGAAAATCAACTAAATGTTGGTGTTGTTGTTGTTTTTGTTGCAGTTTTTGTTGTATTAGACCTTGAAAAAACCTTAAAACCTGATAATTTTAACCAATAACCAATAATTTTTATGAAAATTATTGCGAAACTTGAAACTTAAAAAGAAAATTAGGGAAAAAATACCTAAAATACCTTTCTAAGCTAATTTTAAAAAGAAAATTTTAATTTTTTACCAATTTTATCCAAAACGCAAATTTCTCTTATCAATTTTCAATAAAATCCTGGAAACCGTAAGATTCTGAAAGCGAGAAATTATGACGGGTTTGCTTTTCTATACACGCGTAAGTACAAGAAATATGTACATACATATGTATATATATATATCTATATCTATATATATATATATATATCTGGCGGGGTAAACTTTCCACACGAAACTTATTACAGTTTTCAAAAGTTAATTAATTTTTGAAAAAATTGTCTCAATTAAGTAAACTTATCTTCGAAAAATTACTTAAATTTGTGTCTTGTGAAGGCTTGTTTACGCATTCAAAATGCTATAATATATAATATTCCAAATATTCAGTGGTTTTGAGAGATTTTTGTCTCGCTAATAACGCACCGGAAGCTAGCATTATATTGTAAAACTTGAAAAAAAGGATCCAATATGTCGCAACTGTGGCAATGTAGCGGATATAATTGCAGATATTTCCAAAAAGTGTGGATCTGGTAACTCTCAAATGACTTGATTTCTTGGAGAGGAAGAAAGATATTTCATAAAAAGTATGTATTTAGTTACTCTATATTTCATTAGAATAATGTTTTTTTATTCATCAACCTCAGGTATCCTCTCCGCGTAGCGATACCAAACCACACACGCCCACTTTTCGATGCAAAATTGTATGCACCAACGCAAGCCATACTTAGAAATCCCTAAAAATCCATAGAAATCCGCGCAAAATCTGTGTGAGCAACCGAAAAAAATCCTTTCATACACCTAAACATATGTATATGATATTTATGCCGAATATATAGGTATATGCACGTGTGTATGTATGTACACAAATGTACTACAGGAAACACATGCGTGTAAGCAAGCAATAACTGACAATTTCTCCAATGGCAGACGTAAGGACACGATTGTGGGTGTGTATAAGTCGGCAGATACATACATATATAGGTATCTGGTAACCACTAGTAGGCATGTAAAGGCTTCCCACACTCTCGATCTGCCATAGATTCTAGATAAAATGATTTCACATTCCGAAAGAGCACCAAACGTGATGACAAGATTTTGCTATAACTCTCTTGCGAATGAACTGCGTGTATATAATGTATGTTTGCATGTGTATGTGTGTATTTCACAGCAATAAGACCAACAACAACAACAGCATCATACAGCTTCTAACAGATGACAGCCATCCAATGACAATTTTTTTTGCTTTTGTCGTTAACTTTTTGTTTGTTTTTGTTGCTGCTTTTTTTAGGTTCCTTTCTAAAAACTCTTTGCGCTTCTCTTTATCCATGCTTGTTTGTGTGTGTGTGTGTGTGTGTGTGTGTATAGCATGCACATGCATACGTTGCGCTGTTGCATATCCGTTACCGGTCGCTCGTACCGCAACACGGACAAATTATGGCTTGTACTCGTATATTTTTTTAATTAATTTTTTTTTCAAAAATTAAAAAATTTTCTTAATTTTTACTCACAGCGCATCACTGATCACTTGAACACTTTGAGAACCGAACTTTCGAACTCTTTGCAGTTTGTGAAATCTTTCTTGAGCGCCGGCCGCGTCGAAACTGACGCTACTGAAGCGAAGTTTTCACTGTTTTTCATAGTGACCAGTTGGTTGCTATTTAGCGGACAAAAAAGTGTCTGGTTTGTTCGTTGGCTCGTCGGTTCGTCGGTTGGTCGGTTCGTTGGTGCTGGCTTGTTTCCTTGCTAATGATTTTCCATTCTTTATTTTCTTTTGTGCGTTTCCTGCTTTCCGTTCTTTTTTACTAGCTTTTTTTCCGATTTTCTCTGTTCTTCTGAAACCCCGCACCCACCCCCACCCCCTTGCAGACACAGCTCTCTTTCTTTGACGGCACGACCAATGCCCCAAGCCGCATTTCGATAGTGTCCTTTCGGCTTGGCCGCTACCGAAACTGAGTATTCTTCGTCCAGTCGGTCGGCAGCCACCATCATCATCATTATCAGCGTCCATCGTCGATAGCCGCCACCGCGCCACCGCGCCTCTCACCCTTCCTCCCGCCTCCACCCGTTGCCCTGGCTTCGTTGCTGTAGTGCTTGCTGCGTCGGTAGGGATTGTGTGGCTTTGTGTGCCGTCAGGACGGCCGGCAGATTTGACGTTCTTTGTTCGTGCCAGCCTGCTTGCCAGCTGCTTGTTATTGTTGTTGTGGTGTTTTTCCTTTCAAACACTTTAATTTTATTCTTCATCAACGCTTCTGACTTCTGAGACTGCCCTTTGTCCAGCATGCCACCCAAGCCAGCAGTACCACCTTCAGTACACCCAGATCGTTTCTTTTCTTTTCTTCTTAACAGCGAGTCTCGACAACTCACGAATTCGTATTCTCCTTTATTAATTGCGAGTATTATTATTATTATTATTTAATATACTTTTAATACGGTCTTTCTTGGTTAATATTTTTTTACAAAATTTTATTTATCGTATGTAAATATTTTCAATACTTTCTTTCGTGTTTTTTCTATGTTTTCCTCTTCTGTTTTTCCTCTTTTCGCGGAATTCCGGAATTTTATTGGTTTCCATCGGAATGGTCCGAGGAGTCTTGATTTTGAGAACATCTACTCCTTTCTTCTTTTTTTTTCTTTTGAAAAAAGGACTTTAAATGTCCAAAAATACATAAAAAACCCGGCAACCACGCCCACAACAAAACAAATCATACTTTTTTGAAATGCGGAATTCTTATCCGCTTCTCGTTGTATTAAAATTAAGGCGTTGAGTCAAACAGTTTCTGAGAAAATTCATGCTAAATTCAAAATTTTGGAGGAAAAAAGTGAAGTATTTAGGAATAAAATGTGCTCGAAAGTAGTAAAGTCCGAAGGATATGGCGGATGAAGCACGATCTCCCACTGAAGCGTTTCCGTAATAAGAAAATATTTCAATATTTTTGCTACTTTTTCGAAATTTTCGAAAATCGCGCTCTGAAAAAATATATGCAGTGACGGCGATGAAATTTAAATTTCTTTTTGTAAAAGGCTTCGACCCGACCTTAATACTTACTCTTTTTGCGGTATTCGATACCGCTTTAACGAAAGTAACCAGTTTTTAACGAAAGTAACCAGGATTTTCTAAAAATCTTGACATGATCTGGAAAAAGGGAGGTTCTTACCAAAATACATAGTATCCAATTTTGTGATTAAGGTCTTCCCAAATAATATAAAGAACAGAGCAGTTTTTAACTCACTGCAAAAGGAAGGGTAAAATTGCTGCATCGTGTAATATAATTCAGCGTTGGTTTTTCGTCATTTTTTTCCGTTCCGAAATTAATTGTTGCCATATTAATCGATCAATAGTGTCGATTAGAGGTTAAAATTATTTTAAAACCATTTGCCAAAAATCAATTTCCATAAGTCTAATTTACTTATAGAAGAATCAAGACCTATAAAAAACCATCGTAATATAATCGTAAAGAAAATTGGAAAGTTTTGAAAACTGT
Source organism: Conops quadrifasciatus (assembly GCA_949752815.1). Taxonomy (NCBI): domain Eukaryota; kingdom Metazoa; phylum Arthropoda; class Insecta; order Diptera; family Conopidae; genus Conops; species Conops quadrifasciatus. Next base: position 37,241,684 of record OX457077.1, on the reverse strand, counting down.
TTTAAAATTTTGATCAAAGAAGTATAGAATTGTGAAATGCTCAAAGTACTTTTCGCAATATTCAGTATATTTTTATAATGAAATTTCTAAATGAAATTTCTGTGGTGACAAATTTTGCTATACCGACGGAAAATTGATTTCCTAACCCTTTAGTGCATGGCCAAGCTTCATTTATAAACCAACACGCGCACATCGCGTGCTTTGAATTCTCGCTAACATTTTCCTAAAAATTAAAATTAAAACAATAACAACAACAAAAAGGTGGGTGAAAAGAAAGGGGAAGGAGGGGAAGGGGTTGTGTGTACGTGAAGACGCTTAATATATATAGCATGGTATAGTATTGTACATATAATACACATCTAGTACATACGTACAGCATCCAGTGAGACTGAGATTCGTTTTGCGAGAGTCTTCCATGAAATTGTCTTCTTCTTCACCTTTTTTTTACATCATAGTTATGGACATTTTTCCACTCTCAGGAAAAATCATGAGAAAAATCGCGCACGCGTCATCAAGCAACAAAAAAGAAGCCAAAATTAACAAAAACGGAAACTGAAACGGGAAAAACCTTCCAGAAGATTTTCCAGTTAACTTGTGAAAAATGAGTGTAAATTGTTTTAGTTTTTTTTCGAATCAACACGCTTCGGATCAACGGTCGTTAAGTTAGTTGGTCGGTCGGTCCGTCCGTCATTACGACAATGTGACCGCGCCGCCAGCGGCAACAGGAAGGCCCTGCGAAAGAGGAAGAAAGAGTGCAGTGAATACGAGTTGTTGTTGTTTTTGTTGTTGTTGTTGGGTTTGACACACGATATGCTGAATGCAAATGAATTAAAATTTTCACAAAATGCGTTTGTTCAACTTAACGATAAACGTCAGTGCCGATGGCGATGGCGATGGCGATGGCGATGACGATGACGTTCACGCCGATGGTCTGTGTTGGTGAAGGGTGAAGATGATGGTGTTGGTGCAACAACATAAATAACTTCACCGAATTTTTTGCCGTATAAAAAGGATTAAATGCCTAAAAATCTAAAAATGCTCGATCGCTTTTAGAAAATCATGAAAAGACGGTGACGTCGTTGGTTTTTAGTTTGAGGGGTATACCAAATCTGCGGAGGGGAAAGGGGGAGGTGCTCCCAAGTCCCTCCAGGTGAGACATTTTAAGGTTTTTGAGGACATTTGTTGTTGTGACTTAAGTCTTAAAAGTCTTTATGTTGCTCCCAAAACCGTATTTTTGTTATCAAAAGATTTACGAGAATTCTCGTTTAAAATGCTTAAAATCCCAAAAACAAAACCCGTAGAACCACCCCCCCCCCCCCCCTCCCTCCCGCACACTTTAAATCATCCGCGTAGGCTCTTTTTATGCGTGTTTCAATTTGAATTTATACAATTTTTTGTCGTACTTGATCATTTTCACCACGATCCTCGTAAGTGCTCCGTGTGTTTTCCTCTTTTTTTTTGTTGCCCAACAAAAGGTTTTGGTCTATTTTGTAATGTTTGCAGTTGTTGTTGTTGTTGTTCGCTTTTTCTAACACTCTTTTTTCCACTGATTGCGTTTGCGTTGCTTGAAAATTCGAGTTCATAACCTCATGATCCCTCTTGTAGATCAACGCAGCTGCTTCGGTGCATTTTAATAGGTTACCAGAGTGTTTCTTTTTCCCGATAAACGCGGTAAATCAAGGTGCAAACCCTGCGACCCATCGCCAGATTGACTCTTCGGCGGTGCTATTTTTTCTCTTTCCAATTTGCATACGAAATATTTCACATGATTTGCATAATACTCTTTCGATAACGTATATATGTACGATTCTTTATCGGTCGCACTGCCACTGTGTTGTGTTGACGGGTGGCGAAGTGAGATCATTGTTTGAAATCGTTGCTTTATGCGTATATTGAATTTTGACACCAACGAGAAATTGATCAATGAACATGAATAAAGTTTATACACGAGTATCGAGTGCATATGTTTACCCTTTCGAAAAAGAAGAAGAAGAAGAAGAAGAAGAATAGGGAGAGGACTGATTGATAATTTTGTTGATGATAATGATAATAATTCAACTATAGTAGCTACAAATGCACATCTTTTAATGATTCGACGCCTTTTAAACTAAACAATATAATCTTTTCAAAATCAGAGTACCTGAAAAATATTCAAATTGTAAGGTCTTCTTGGTCTTTTCTTGTTATTAAATTGCGAAATTTTCAAATCCAAAACGAAAAACTTCAAGTCTCAGGGTGCGTCATCTTTTATGTCGGTATTCCGTGCTCAACAAAACTCGACGCCAAACGACGAATAGTGTTGTCGTCTGACGGTGCTTCTGTTTTCAATGTACAGCGTCACTATTTCGGCGCGTTCGTTCGGTGTGAAGCGATTCATGGTATAAAATTGTACTGAATTTTTCACTGTTAACATACCGACATAAAAGATGGCGCACCCGTTAAAATTTGTATATTGTCTTGATAATTATTAATGGAAATTAGCCCTTAAAAGAGTTTTAAAATAATGTTTCAAGTATTGTATATTTAAGTTAAATTTTCGAATAAGATTATGAAGGATATTGAATGAGGAACCTTAACAAAACTTAGTATATCCTTCATGCGATACCAAAAAGCTTACTCGTATAGGTACTTACGCCTGTAATAAATGTCCTTAAAGTAACTGTATTTTAGTCAATGTTGATTTAGGTAAAAATTTTATATGAACAATGAACAAATATTTTACTCCCAAGAAAAGTGTCAACAAACTCCACGTGTCTCTTGCCTTAACCCTCCTACGTTCCACAAACCTTCCACTATGAGACGATTAGTAGTTTTCCATCAACAATAAAACAGTGGGAGGAGGAAGAGGGGGGGGGGGGAAATACAATTTCCATATTATAACAATGAAACACAAATATTTATTAAGTTTTAGTTAAGGAAAGAAAAGGAAACCTTCAAAGACTGAAGAAAGCGACTTCGAGCGACGATCGAAACAAAGCAGGAAAGAATGAACGAAAGAAAGAAATAACTAAAGAAATGAGTTATAAAAACAATACTCGTAGAAAATTGTAGAAAAGCGAAAACGATTGTTGGAAGGAAAACAAAGGCGTGGCTCGTCGCGGCACAGACAAAAACAATTAAAAGAATTTGAAATGGAAAAATTAAGTACGAATAACAGACAGAAAATGCATAAAAATAAAAGGCCAACAACAATGGAAATAAAAAAAAAAGAAAAGCAAATAAAGCTTGAAAGGAAAAACAGTAGAAGAAAAAACAAAGAAAAAAAAACCATGAAAATTAAGATACGAAAGAAAAAACCGAACGAGTAAAATGCGAAAAAGAACACTCGCTAAAGGAACACCTAAAAAAAATCTTGGACAAAGTCAAAGGATAAAGAATTGTTTAAACGGTGAAAACGGAAGAAGGTTAGAAAAAGGAGCTTCGCTCTTCGTTATAATAAGGTTGAAAGAGTAACATCATTTTACAAAAAAAATATTTCTTAACTAACGCTCTAGAGTCTAAATCATTACTATCACGGACATAATCGACATTTTCATAAGATGAAGTCAAAATAAAAGCTTCGTTTGACAAAGTTATAGCCTTTCATTAAAATATACTGTTCAAAGTCGCCTTTAATGCTAATTATAAGACATCACAATATGAATTATCAAATAACTATTCTTACAACTAAAATGTCTTCCACTTCTCTGGACCTTCGTCCGCGTTTATAAAAAGGCTTATAGGAATTAGTGTTAATATTGTGTAGAAAAAGCAATAACTCTGCGATGACATTATTTGCATTGCATTGAAATTATGCAATTCTTGAAGAGCGATATATAGTGGTGCACAAGGTGGAATTTTTGCGAGATTTGTGCCATCACGTTTCCGGATTTCTTATTGACAGAAAAAACTGCCTTTCTAAATCGTTTCTCAAAATAGATTTCTCAAGATCTGAGCAATTTTGAAGGCAATTGATTATTTTTATCCATTTTTCACTGTATTTTCGACTATAAAAGTGGTAAGCTATCAAAACTGTAAATTAACTAAAAATGTGATAAAAATTACTAACCAAATTGTAAATTAACTGTAAATGTGGTAAAAATTACTAACCAAACTGTAAATGTGGTAAAAATTACTAACCAAACTGTAAACTAACTGTAAATGTGGTAAACAAAACTATCCAAACTGTAAATTAACTGTAAATGTGTTAAAACTACTATCAAAACTGCAAATTAACTGTAAATGTGTTAAAATTACTAACCAAACTGTAAATTAACTGTAAATGTGGTAAAACTACTATCCAAACTGTATATTAACTGTAAATGTGTTAAAACTACTATCAAAACTGCAAATTAACTGTAAATGTGATAAAAACAACTATCCAAACTGTAAGTTAACTGCAAATGTGGTAAAAATTACTAACCAAACTGTAAATTAACTGCAAATGTGGTAAAAATTACTAACCAAACTGTAAACTAACTGTAAATGTGGTAAACAAAACTATCCAAACTGTAAATTAACTGTAAATGTGGTAAAACTACTATCCAAACTGTATATTAACTGTAAATGTGTTAAAACTACTATCAAAACTGCAAATTAACTGTAAATGTGATAAAAACAACTATCCAAACTGTAAGTTAACTGCAAATGTGGTAAAAATTACTAACCAAACTGTAAATTAATTGTAAATGTGGTAAAAAATATTAATCAAATTGTAAATTAACTATTAATGTAGTGAAAATTACTATCCAAACTGTAAATTAGCTGTCAAAATAGTAAAAATAACTAATCAAACTCTCAGTTAACTATAAAAACTACAAATTAACTGTAAAAATAATCAACGCACTTTTCAGTAAAAAATGTAATCAAAGGAGCTTTTTTCTGCTCCTTTGATTATGACATTATGACGAAGACAAGACAGACTCCTTGAAATTGAAGAAGTTAATAAATCCTAAACTAGCTACAAGAAAGAGCAGTCATTACTTTTGCTGCTAGTATTTCGATTGTCAGAAGCTGGTTATACAATACTATGATAGACCCACAAGAGCGAAGTAAGGAAAGGTGGTGGTCACATCAGTGGATGCAAGAAATTTAAATGAAAAAAAGGATAACACTGCAACAACAACAACAACTCCAACATGCTAATGTACTCTTATGTACTACGAGTAATGTGTGTAGGATGCATAAGTTTTTGCAAGGATGTCCTACGTGTTGTCCCAATGATGGTAGTTATATGTGAGCTGAGCAGTAGGAACGAGTATATAACATATCGTATACGACGTACACGACGACCAAGTCAGAATCAGGAGAAAACTAGAAAAAAGAGAAAGACTGATGGAAGACAGATTGATGAAATGAGAAGAAAAACCAACCATAAGAATATATGGTCATAGCTATGCCAAGGAAAATATGACGGTTGGGGCGTGGGCGGAGGAGGGGGAGGAGAAAAGGGGTGTTGTTCACAAAAACAACACCACACACACTGCGAACGACGAATAGGAAATCGGGTCTCTCGGGTGAAAATCGAACAGGAAAAACTCGTGAAGAACTCGTGTGTGTGTGTGTGCGAGTGACTCGCATGCGGAAAAACATGTACAACATACACGACTGAGTATGAGTATGAGGGGACGAGTATGACAGAGTGAGTACATATGTATGTATGTATGGCTGAGTATAGTACACACACATGTACTCGTAAGTGAAGGCGACGCAGGATTTTCCAGAGCTAGAGAGAAGAACATTTCGGCAGCAAGAAAAAAAAGAGAGGATTACAAGGAGCAGAGAAAAGCAGAGCACAGCCCTTACGTTATGCTCTGAAATGAGAGATTGTGTTAATTTGTGTGTGTGTTTGTATGTTCATACGAGTCTGTCTGTGTGCACGACTTCTCGCCCTCAAACTAAAAAGCCCGATGGTGGCAATTTTTCATAAGTTCTCACACAAATCGCGTCACAATGACTTTGTATAAATTGTACGTACATACACACATACATCCATACATAAATTAACTTGTGAGAGCGCACCCGGAGAGCGTACACTACTATATGCATATCATATCCTCCGCCAAAATGTACGAGTATCCACAATAAATACTCTGTTTCCTCATAAATTCTCTCTCATTTGTCTCGTCGTACGCTCACTTTACGTAATGTTACGTTTCCGCTTACGTTTCTGCCCAGTCCTGGCCACCTCTCTCGCATCTCTCTCTTTTAACGACAGTATGTGGGTGTTAGTTAGTGTGCGTACGTGTGCGCGCGCGTGTGTGTGTGTGTGTGCTTATTTCGCCCCCACACATGCGATTGGATGCAAGGAAAAAGAACGTAACGTATGACTGAAATAGATAATAAAACGTAAGTAACTTCGTAACAAACGTCGTCACCCTCTGCCTCAGCGTCAGCGTCATCGTTATCTTCATCAGCGTCGTTGTCATGCGTGCAGCGTCCTGCACGAAAGTGAGAAAGAGAAGGGTAGAGTGAGGGAAGGCAGAAGCCGGCTGCAACATGCTCACATGTACCAACAACAGCAATAAAAAACATCAGCAAACTTCTACATACTTCTCATATGCCGCGCCGCTCATAAGAGAGAGAGAGAGAAAGAGAGTGAGAGTATGAGCGAAAGAGCAAACGAGTACGTGCAAAAAAGCATAAAGCGGTGCAGGCACGAAAGAGAGAGCGCGCCAATAAAATTGTATAAAGTGTGCGAGTGAGAGAGTGAGTGATTGAGTGAATGAAGGAATGGAAGAGTTGTGTAGGTGCATGAGCTCGTATGCTCTGCGCACGTCGTCGTCATCATCGGTGTCGTTAGACGACGACGCTGCCGTTATCCTCTCGCCGTCGTCGTCGTCGTCGTCGTTGTCGTCGCCTCAGCGCTGTCGTCTTCGTTGTGCTTGCCCCTCGATGGCTTTGGCTGATGGCGAATTGTTCGAGTAGAAATCATCAGCAGGCAGAGTAGAGTTGATGTCGTCGGTCGTTGTTGCTGTTGTTGTTGTTGGTTTTATTCGCATTCGTCCTGTCTCTTGACGAAATGCAACGCCAGGATATAACGTTCCACAACACAGTACATATCTTACTGTGCTGTACGCGTGCCTGTCGTATGCGGACTCAAGCAACGCTTAGTAGGGTTAACAGGCCCGAAGGTGGCGGCGCACCTTCCAGCTTTGTTGTTATAACAGACAGGGTTGTTGTTATTTTCTCGAGCTGAGAAAGCTTCATTATCATTATCATCATCATTATCATCAGCATCAGCCTCAGCAGGAGAATGAAAAGGTTATGCTCTGCGGCGGTATGCGTCGACCGGCTTTGCATATTCATCCATCCATCCGTCCATCCATCTACCAACCAACCAACCATCCATCCATCCATCGGTCGTTCTTCTTCTTCCTCCGTCTATCATCAAGCTCCTCACATGTTGTAAAGTTACTGTCCTTGTTGTTGTTCTTGTTGCCATTTTTACTCTCTTCGCGTTAGTCCGTCTGTGTGTACGTACATACGTGCATGCTGTTGCTACGTTTTGTGTCGCCGCTCGTGCCGAACTCGAACACATACACAACCGTTCGCCTTTCGTGAGTGAATTGAATTGAATTCGTTTATTCGTATTTCGCTCTGTTTGTGATTGTTGTTTTTGTTCTCTGCTGTTCCGGCCTCGTTTTTGTCTTTGGAAATTTTGTATCCTTTCGCCCGCTAACGCTATCACCGCCGTCCCCACCGTCGCCGCCGCCACCACCACCGCCGTTGCTGTCGTTGTTGGCGTTGCCGTCACCGTCATCGTCATCCTCAACGCGTTGGAGAATATATGCAAATGTTTTATTTTGTATGTTTTCATTATACGTGCGAGGACATTCGAATGAGGACGTGCGTGTTGTTAGTGTCTCGTCGCAAGCTCGCAATATCGCAATATCGCCATCGCGTTCGCAGGACGACAACGCTGAACGGGAACGTTAACGATTCTCGGCTCGTGGTGCCAGTGCGTGGCGTCAAGTGCCGCGTAATGTGTTGGCATTAGTTTAATCTTACGATGCGTTGTGATGCGTTGTGATGCGTTGCGTAGCGTGTCAATGCGTTGCAGAGCGTTACGTGTAGAAAAAATTCAAAAATCGTACAAGCGTGAGTGTCTCTTTTCATTCGTGTGCCAGCGCTGTTGCCGCTTTCTTCGTCGATCAACGGCCGTGCGGTAAAGATGTTTTTTCGTTTGAAGTGTTTGGCTTTGAAGTGTGTTGCAGCAGCAAACAATAACAAACTGAATTTATAAAAAAAAGGAGACCAAAAAATATGAGGTGAAACGAAACGGCTAGGAATCAATAAATAAAAAAAGGAAGTAATAATTAAATGCAAAAGAAAAAATTAATATCAGTAAAAATAATTTTTATTTGTTATTGGTTTTACTTTCGTTTCGTTTTTTTAAAATTTGAAAAAAGCTACTTTTCGTAAATGATTTTGTAAAAAAACTACCATAATAATTTTGTTTTTTTTTGTTTTAAAACAATATGATACAATTTTCAGTAAAATTTTCTTTCAAAAAAATCAGCATAAAATGCGGCAGCCAAAAAATAAAATATTCATTGATTTATTTATATTATTCGTACTGAATAACCATTAAAAAATTTTGTAAATTAAATTAAACAGCAATTAACTATTTATAAATTAACTATTAAAAAATAAAATAAATTTTTTATAAAGAATATAAAGAAAATAAAGAATAAAATAAAAAAACAAACTCGGAATATGTGAAATATATTGCTCCTAATAAAATTAATCCTGATAATATTATTGATATTAATAAAATGCAAATTTAAAATGAATTTCAGAATTTCGGAAATTTCAATCATTTCGGAAAATTTTATTTAAAAACTTTTGAAAAAAAATTTACAAAACAAAATTTTTCCTTACGACTGTAAGATGTCGTTTTTTCCGCAAAAATATTGTAAAAAAACTGTAAAAAAGTTGCAAATTGATTTCATTGAAAAATTTAGCATTGAATTTCAAATCAAATATTATGTGTTTGTCAAAAAACTGTGACATAAAACGTGACTGTTCAGAAAGCATTTTATTAAAAAGAAACTGATTAACCGTCAATTAAAGAGATCGGCTAAGTTCTGTTGTGTTATTGTTAAAAAGAAACGACCATTTTTTTGTCTAAAGTAATGACTGTTCTCTAAATAAAGAAATAAAACTAAAAATTGATTTTTTTTTTATAACTTGTTGTCTTAATAAACAACTTAAAATGAATGAGTTTTCTCTAATCTGAGTATTTATGATTAAGATAAACACTATAAGAACACTTGAATGAATCACTACGGATGAATGGATGAACAAGTTTTGGAGCTTTAAGCATTGCGAGTGATCAATGTTCAGAAATGACTGATGGCAAATGAATATCTTGCAAACGATTCTACTAATGAAATACTCAATGATCGTAATGAATGAATTAATGAATGTTGAAGAACGACTACATGGAATGGAATGAAAGTGTTCATATTAAAAATACTCGCTTAACGAATAATTGACTGATAATGAATCAATGAATTAATTGTAGAGTGAACGGATGTTGCTGAATGAATAACAGTTCAAGAATTTCTTAATGAAGTCTTCATTTATAAACAATAAACCACGTTGATAAATTAAAAATTTATTAATAAACAAATGAATTAATATGGATAAATGAATAACTAACGACGGATGAAATGAATGACTGATAATGAACTAATGAATATTAAAAAGTGAACCATTTTTGCTGAATGAATAAGAATTAAGAGAATGAAAGTGAAATATTGTTGGTAAAGGAAGACTTGATTAATAAAGGAATGAATAAATGTGGATGAATAATAACTATTGATGACGTGGTGTAAATTAACCGCAACCTATGATGATGATAAATGGATCACTGCAGTTAAAAAGTGAAATCGTTCTAAAGAATGAACCAATTCTGATAAATGAATTATTGTTGGTGAATGGCAGCACCACCTGTAAATAAATCACTTTTAATGAATTAATGAATCGCTCTTGATTCAAATAAATGAATACTTCTCTACTGAATGAATGAATCGAACTTAGTGAATGAATAACTTTCAAGAAATGAATAACTGAACAAGGAATGAACAAAAATTCCTAAAAACATTGAAAAATCCTCTACAGATTATTTGTACTGACGATATTATCTTCACTTCTTTGATAATATCTCCAAATAAAAACCATTTTTTGTTAAAGAAAATTAATTGAATAATATTTATGAATATAGGAAAAAATGTGTTTATTATTTGTTTTAATATAAAGAGTAAATGAATAATGAATAGATATAATAGGGACTGCACAATTTAGCTCGTATGGGATGGTTATGAATGAATAGTAAGATTAGCATGTGCTACTGCTCTTAACGTGACTGTCATTGGTAAAAAAAAACATACAACAGCTAAAGAGCAAAAGCTCTCTGAGCAAAAATATCATACTTATTCTCTTCACTGCCGCAAAGTTTTAGTTTCTCATCATCACTAAATTTTCGCGGGCAACTGTCACGGGCAATAATCTCATGCAAACTGATTACAGTTTACGAGTTTTTAACGTTAAAAGCTGGCTTTTAATGAAAAATGAATGAAATTGTGTTAAAAGTTATGCTTAGTACTTTTTTTCTGCTACGTAAATCGACAGATAATAACCTCATATTTCAAAAAGGAAGCATTTGCTTAAGATGTGACGATATACGATATACATACGAGTATATATACCTCTTTCGATATGACTTTATCATGTAACGTATGACGTTTACAAAGTTTGACAGTAAACTTCTAAACAACCCTGGATTAATATTGTCGCGCATTCATTACCAGCTTTCGTGGAAAACATAACAAAAGATATTCTCTGTAAATTTCGAAATATTGTAAATATTTACAACATACGAATATGCTAAGACCTGTCTGTCAACATACGTACATATACATACGTCAGTATTTTGTATATTTTTTATGACAGTTAAACTCCCAAATTGTTACTGTTGTTGTTTCTTTACAGCATACATATGTACCTTCTTGGGTTAAGAGGAAACAAGTGCAATAAATTTAAAGTGTCTGTTTATCATTTCGAAGAGGGTTCTCTCTGAAAACACACACACACACAATATTCGTATCTTCAGAGAAGTTTTTATGAGTTCATAGCGTTTTATTGTGGCTGCGTTGTTGGTGTGTGATGGATATTCTCATTCTCTAGCAGAATTTAGGCACCTGATAATTTGTGCTCATAGTAGCCATGTGTGATGCATGACCATGCGTAAATACACGTTCACCTTGTAGGCCCGCCCGCCCGTCTGTTTTCTCTTTATTACAATTATTGCTGTTGTTGTTGTTCTGTTCAAGACATCCTCTCCATATGTTGTTTATGTGAGAAACTATTATTCGTTTTCATGCCTTGAATAAGGCACGAGTAATGTGATTTTTAGCACCTGTATACCTGTAACGAAGGCACTTACCCACCACCAACCTCTTCAGTGCACCGCGACCTGTTAGTTTATGATTAACATTTCAGCGGAACGTACGTGTGTGCCTGCGTTCGTGCCTGCACATAAAAGTCTTAACACGTGTTACGCATGTTTCTTTCCACCGGTTTTTAACGAATGGAAAAATGTATTCTACTATTTTTGAAAATTATGAGACGCTTACGAAAAAATACTTGTGAATTATGTGGAAAAAATTAAGGCGAAAAAAACAATAATTTTGCCAAATAATTGAAAAGTGAGAATGAAAAATTGCAAAAAAATTAAAAATTTGCATTTATTTTATTTTATTCGCAGCAAATAATCAGACGATTATGAAAAAATACTTGTGAATTATGTGACAAATTTGAAAGAAAGAAGAAAGAAAGAAAGAAAGAAAGCAGCGATTTGTGCAATGATTAAAAATATGAAAACTGTGCATAAAATAAAATAAAAAATGCAATTTCAATTAAGAAATTGAAAGACAAGAGAACCCAATATTGTGCAATACTTACGAAAAAATTTTAAAAATACTTGAAAAAAACTACCATGCTATTTTAAAAATACGCTAATGTGATGATCATAAAAAACAAAAGCCATTACAGAAAAATATATATTTCATTAAGAAGGCGTTAATATTTCACGTAAAGGATAATGAGAGCTGCTGAAATACAGACAAATTGTTTGAAGAAAGGTATGAAAATATATTTCATTAATTTATATTAAAAATTAATCAACTTTTATATATTTACATTTCTTATATATTTTCATATTTCATCCTCATATGTCATCCTCTGCCAAATTTAGTTCGGACACAAACCGGTTTCGGTGATGTGCTGCCTTCAGTGTGCCTTTTTCATTGTGTCAGAATGAAATTCGTTGCAAAAGTCATCGTCCAAGCCCGTCGAAAAACTTAACGAATATGGAGAAAATATTATTTTTTAAATAATTGCGACAGTTTTGTTTTTCGAGCATGTTTTTTAATAACTCTCTCACTCTCACTCACTCTCAAAACTTCTTCTTGTAAATTTTTTTAAATCCTTTATTTCAGGCCATTAATTCTCTTTCTAAATAAGCTTTTCTCTTCAAAGCTTTATCGGCTTCTACCGCCTCTAAACTTCAAAAACTTCAACTTTTTGTAGCCGCTGTCAAACTTTTTTAGCAGATCTTTTGGTTTTATTTTAAACTCTTAGAGCCTGTATTAAGCTTTTCTGTTGCTTCAGATTATTTTAGGTTCTCCGAGCCCAACTCAGTCAAACTTTGCAGATCCTTTTGTTGAAGCCTTTGGAGCCTTTATCTAATTTCTCTGAAAGAAACGGCTCAACAACTATTTTATAATCTCAAAGCCTCTGTCAATCTTCTTTGGCAGATTATTTCTTTTATCATTGTTTAACAGGGAGTCTCTGTTAATTGTTAAACTCCTCGTAAATATCTCGGAAATTTATTTTAGACTCTCAGCAGAAAGCTTAAAGCCTTTTTCGAATTCTGTCACAGAGATATTAATATCGCTGTTGAAGTTTTAAATGCCCCAGTTTTCGCAGTTATTGAGGCTTTCTTATTAAAAGGGCCTTTTTGCGAGAATAGTCGCTTATTTTTCTCTTAAAATCTCTCTTCAAGTGTTTAAAATTTTGTCCCAAGAATTACATTTAGAGATAAATGTACGACACATATTCGCAGAAAACGCCAATAAAAAAAAAAAACCAAATCTAAAGAAAATAAAATCATCTTCATTCTGCTTTTTTAAGAAAAAGTTTAATCCTTTTTATTTTGTTTCTTTTATTGCTTACATTTTCTTCTACTATTATTTGGTTGGGCTTAAGAAAGCAAATAAATTAAAAGTGTTACCTTTAAGAAATCCAGGAAAAAACTAATTGCAAAATGTTGCATGTTGCTGCTGCTGCTGCTGCGTGTCGTAGTCGGCGTATGTGCGTCGCATGCGGTGGCAAATGACTAAAAATGACTTATTTGCTGTTTTTTGGTTTTCTTTTTTCTTTGGTTTTTTGAGGTTTTTTTTTAATTGCGTCTTCATATGAAAAAACAGCTGAAAAAGCACTAAATTAAAACAGTTAAGAAATGTAAGGCGGAAGGAGGTTGGTTATGGGAGGGACCGAGAGATAGGGAGAGAGGTGGTTGACTTCATTAAGATGCTTTCAATTTTTCCTCTTCTTCTTCTTCCTTTTTAAGGTTCTGGAAAAATAGTAAGAAAAAGAATAAAAAATTAAAATCTTCATATGTTATCATTGCATTAATGTTAAAAAACTTTAGGAATCATTTAAAAGTAAAGAGTTACTTTCGAAATTGACTCTTAACTATACGCACGTCTCTATTTATGCGGTAAGAAAGAGCTCTAAGCCCTTTCTTACCAGGCCATTGGAGCTATAGATTTTTTTATAGATTTTTAAAGATTTTTTTCTCCTCCTGAAATTATTCGTGACTGCGCTCAGAGATAGCTAAGATTTCTAAAGATGTCTAAAACAATGACATGATTACCTTAAAAAAACTAATAAAACTCCATCGAAATTGTTGCTGTAAGTTAAGCGCAAAACTGCTTTTCACAGCGAAAACCATTGTAAAACCAAAAAATCTCTATTGAAATTGTTGTTTTGAGTTTAGCGCAAAACTAAAAAGCTTTCTGCAGTTTTAGCAGTTTTCAAACCTGTTTCGAAGTTCGAAAACTAGACGCTATAGCCTTGTCTCTTTCTATAATTAATAAGTTAGAAAGGAATAAATATTGTACACGAAAATATTTTATTAAAATTAACAAACAAAACAAAATATTGGTTTTGCCTACAACAACAACAACAGCAGGGGGCAAAACTCAGCAAAACCAAAAATAAAACCAGTTTTGTTTAAAAATAAAACCATACAAGAAAATCTCGATAAAAATTGTTGGTGTGAGTTTAGCGCAAAACCAGAGAGATTTCTGCAAAGTTTCCAATATTCTAAAACCTCTAAATTTGTTTCATTCTTTTTTTTTCCTACTCATCTTCCCCCCCCACCTCCCTCCACCCCTCCCAACAGGACTCCATTTCGTACTCTGATAAGTTATCTCGTTATGTCACAACAACTTTTCAGCTTTACCGTTTTTCTGATATCATTGCAGCCTTTGGCGGCCAACAGAAAAGGAAATTGGTAAAAGCAGAGAAAATACGAGCTCAATAAAAACTTAAGAAAGTCGAGACCATCAAAGGCCGGCCATCCAGCAGCAGCCGCCAAACTAATTGTTTTACTTTCTTCGCTGAAACAAGTCTGAATGTTGAAGGATTCCGAGCCAGTGCTGAAACGGCGCAAGTTGTTGTTCTCGGCCACGACACCTCCGACAACACCGCCCACTCCGCCGCCACTGAATATGATCATGAGGATGACCGCAACGACCCCAACAACGGGTGCACTAACGAATACTGCCTCAGCGACCGCCTTGAGGCACAACATGACTCCCCCGCCGCCTACTTCATCGCTAACCCTGTCGACCACGGCTGCAACGCCCATGATGAATGCCAACACCAACACCAACACCGTGACGACGACAACAACAGCAACGACAACAGCGACAACAACGACATCTTTGGCCTTAACACAGGCGACACCTGCTGCGGCCGCTCTCGCTACTGCCGCCGCCGCCGCCACTGTGCAGGATCACTACAGTCTGCGCTGGAACAATCACCAGAACCACATCCTGCGCGCCTTCGACGCCCTGCTGCAGACGAAGACGCTGGTTGACGTGACGCTCGTCTGCGCCGAGACGAGCATACGCGCTCACAAAATGGTGCTCTCCGCTTGCTCGCCGTTCTTCCAACGCGTCTTCGCGGAGACGCCCTGCAAGCATCCGGTCATTGTGCTGAAGGACTTTCGGGGCTGGGTGGTGCAGGCCATCGTTGACTTTATGTATCGTGGCGAGATTAGTGTCGCGCAGGAGCGCTTGCAGACCTTGATACAGGCTGGAGAATCGCTACAGGTGCGTGGCCTGGTCGAGAGCTCCGTGCCCGAACACACACCGACACCGGCTGCGTCGCCCGATGACTACGGCATGATCGACACTTCGCTGATGTCGTCGGAGCCCGAGCGCTGTTCGACGAGTTTCGACGATGAAGCACCTTCGATGGTGACGGCGGCCTCACAACTTATCTCACCTTCGCGCCTTTTCGGTACATCTTCACGACGCGAAAGAGACCGCAAGCGTGAACGGGAATGCGACCGCGACAGGGAACGCGAGCCCGAGCCAGTGTCCGACAACGAGCTTCACAACGAACTGCATGCACATCCCGATTTGTGTACGTCGCCAATGCCGCGTCGCAAGCAGGCGCGACCGCGCCGTCGATCCGGCGAGCTACCACAGGAGCTAACAACCAAATCTCCGGCACCGCTTGAGCGAACCCAAGAGACTGCCGAAAAAGTGACACCACAGAAAGAAGCACCGCTGGAGGAAGCACCGCTTTCTGTGGCTGTGATCAAGCGCGAACTAACGGATCCCAGCGAAGAAGAGCGCAACGAGCCAGAGGATGAACAGAAATCTGAGCACGGAAAACTTTACTCTGATCATGAAAATGCCAGGAACCTCCAAAACCTTCAACCGATCCCGCAACAGGATCTGCCGCCGCCGGCGAACGTTCACAAAGAACTTCACGATCAGGAACAACCCGATCACCACGATCACCCTGAACAACGCTCACACATGCAAGGGCATGCGGAAGAAGAGGCTGATGAATTCGACGATGATGAACCCGAAAGTGAGCACGAAGACATTGAAGAGCTCATTAATCGCACGAATGAGCTGCGGCGTAAATCCACTTCGGGGCTTTCCGATGGTCCCGAAGATCTCTGCACCACCAACAAAAGCAACGATCACTCTGTCAATCATCAATCGCCTTCCAAACCGGAAGCGAGTCCCTCGAAGCACAACAACAATAATAATAATAATAATAATAATAATAGTAAACTGAACAACAACAACAACAACAACCGCATTGTGCTTTCACTAAAGGACATACGACACCTGAACAAACCCGCGTCGGGTGTCACCTCCTCCGGACGTCACTCATCCACGCCCAATTCAGTCAGCGGAATGCACCCTTTTGCGGCCGCATCCCTGCGTGAACTGCGGCTCGATCGCTCCGCGCCAAATTGCAACAATGCGCTCAATGAGAATCAGTGTAAAATTGAAGCGCTAGAAGCGCAAATGCAGGCAGCTGCAGCAGCGGCTGCAGCAGCCGCAGCCGCCAATGGAGAAAATCCCTTCCAGGCCATGGAACATCAGATGGACCTTTCATTTGCGGCAGCGGCGGCGGCGGCTGCCGCCGTGTCACATCAACAAAATCGGGAACGCGATCAACAAATACAACGAGAACAACGAGAACTGCAGCAACAACATAACGCGTATGCGAACAGCTTGCTGGGGCAAATCGGAATGCCCAGTATGCCGCCTTTTGGCCCACCACAAGGCGGTCCCCCAGGAGCGCCAACAGCCCCGTCGGCGCATGACCGCCTCGAGGAAAGTATGAATCGGCTGAGTAAAGAATTCGCACCAAGCTCACCGATGAGTCTGCCAAGTCACTTCAATCCTCCCGACGGCCCACCACACCCACCTTCACCACTGCCCTTTCCGGGCATGTCATCGGCATTGGCACTGACGCCGCCACACAGTGAGTACATGTCCATATGTATGTATATTACTATATAAGCTTCCTTTTTAAAAGGGATAGGTTTTTTGTTGTATTCTACGACTGCTTCCAAACCATTTCTGCGACGATGTCTATAAATGATCCTAACAAACTCGACCATATCTCTTCATGTGCCCTCCCTTTTGAAGAATCTGACCTTAGTTATACTCATATGTTCCCGCGGTAGCTTCGATGGTGTCCGATATTCATTATCGGACAAACGAATTTATTTTCGGAAGGACGAAATGGTTGTCATTCTATGGTACTGCGATATCGAGGCCTAATATTGTATACTAGGATCACCGATATCTGTAGTCTAGCTGTTAGATGCGAAATGATTATTCTTTTGGTCTTTTGTTCTTGAAATATCTCTCGGGGTCTCATTTTCGGTATCTCGTCGTGGGGTCTCATTCTGGAGACCTTGCCTTGGGCTTTTTTTTTCGAAATACCATCTTCCAACCTCATTGTCGGGTTCCTCTTCTCGAGACCTTGCCTTTTGGTCCCATTTAAAAAATATCGTCTTGGGGTCTCATTCTAGAGTGTCTCGGGGTCTTTGTGGTCTTGTTTTTTAAATATGTTTTTGGAACCCTATTCTCAGGTTCTCCTTCTCGAGACCTTGCCTTGTGGTCTCAGTATAAATATCAAGTCTTGGGGTTTCATTCTAGAGACCCTGCCTGGGGGTCTCGTTTTTTAAATATCTTTTTAAAACCTCGCTCTCGGGTTCTTTTTCTGGAGACCTTGCTTTGTGGTCTAATTTGGGGACTCGTTTTTGAGACCTTGCCTTGAGGTCTAGTTTTCGAAATATCTTCTTGGAACTTCGTTCTCGGGTTTTCCTTCTCGAGACCTTGCCTTGGGCTCTCGTCTTCAATCTCACGTCCTTGCATTTCCTTCTTGCGATCATGTTTTAGGGTCTCCTTCCTGAGATTTGGTCTTGGGCTCTCATTCTAGAGATCTTGTCTTGGGGTCTCGTTATCGGGACATCTTCTTGTAACATCCTTTTCGAGATCTTGCCTCGGAGTCTCCTTCTTGGGATCTCGTTTTCGAGACCTCGTCTTGGCGCCTTCTCTTGAGATCAAATCTTAGGGTCTCGTTACCGGTATCTTATCTGGGGGTCTTATAATTGATATATTTTCTCGGGCTGTCGTCCTCGAGATGTTGTATTGGCGTCTCCTAGAGATCTCGAGTCGCTTTCCGTGATCTAGTCTTGGAGTCTCTTTTTTGCGGTAACTTTTTGAGATCCTGCCTTGTTTTCGGATCTCTTCCGAATCACTCTCTTTCTGTCCCTCGCTCTGTCCATCCAGCGCTATTCTACTTCTTCGACAATATCACTGTCCTTCCTTTGTATATTTATCTGTCTATCTGGTGGTCTATTGATGTGTCTATTAGTGTCTATTGGTCTATTGATGTGTCTATTAGTATCTATCGGTCTATTGTTCTATCTATTATTATATTTCTCCAACCAAGCAGAATATATAAATCTTTCCTTATAAATTGTCTTGACGTTTTGATATTTCAGAGACTCTTAAAGTAAATGTTATTCTTGTTGCATCATGTCAATGGGACAAATCGTGGAAAAATGTAGCTTGCATAATTTTGTGCGATTTAAGTGAAGTGTTGTCTGTACATGCTTCTTCCTTACCTCTAAAAAAACCCCGACACACACACACCCACACTTACCCATTCCACAAGTCCCGACAAAATAGACAGGAAGCGTGAGCACACATCGACGAATATGATTATTAAGGATTTCCGCTTGTTTGACGAGCTGAAGTTTGTTGCTTGTTTTATCATGCGTTTCATATTTACCTCTATTTTTATTACTGCTATTTCTTATTTTGAATCATTTTTTCGCTTTTTTAATATTTCGTTTTTTCTGCACGTAACTGTTGCATATCTTAAGGACTTTCTCATCTCACGCTTCTCCCGGCTCACCGTTTAAGTTTTTTCTCTCTACAGATGTTGTGTGTTCTTCGGGGAAGCGTCTACCGTCTGAGGTCTTCGGTGCGCACAGTGTGTATGTTTTGTGTGACATGCACTGAGGCTGTCGCTGTGACTTATTTGACTTTATAAGCAGTCATCATAACGTTATTGCTTTTAACTTTGATTTGATAGAGCGCGGTTTTGAGCGACTAGCTTTCATTCTGTTTCATTAGAGTCGATGGTAGTCGAATTAGTCTTCCAAGTTGTTGGTGGGTAGCGGTTGGGTAAAAAAGACAGAGAGAGAGAGGGACAAAGAGAGAAGAAAAATGATTATCTGTGTGTAAAAAAGAAGTTGGTAATAAATTTATTTAATATAGGATTTACTTTTCTTTTAAATACGTATAAATTAGCGATTACGGTGAGAAGATTTTCTTCTTTTGCAGCATAAAAAAAATTTCTTAATTCGATAAACTTCTGGAAATTGAAATATTGAAGATATCGTGATATAATTTTAGCGAAAAAAAGGGTAAAAAACAATTCTTAAGCTCTTGACTACAATTTTGCAATGAACTGCAATGAAGAGCAAAATTGAAAGCTCTTGAAATTGTAGACGATTTTTTGCCATCTCATAAACGGCCTAAGGATATACTCGTACACACATTTATAAAATAATTTTTCAAAGACAAGTGACAATGCGACTCCTGACGTTTTGCTCGGCGGCTGTCGAGACAACAGAGACAAATAAATAACATTCAAATACGACATATTACGCCGCGTAACTATCGTTGGTAGAGCAAGCAGTTCATAAAGTGCAATTATTCAAAGGATATACCAAATCGCGAATGGTTGGCAACGACAGCAACGTTCAGCGATTATCAAGCAACGAAAAAAAAAGAAACAAATATTAAATATTTTGCCAAAACAAACTTTGTCACAACTGGCGTGATTTTGTTGAATATCATAAGGATATGCTTACAAGTAAGCGGCAACGACATCCACAAACATTTAAAAAGATAGAGGCTAAGTCTTGCAGGCAGTTTGTAAAAATCAAAAAAAAAAACAAACCTACTCCAAAAAGAGTAAAGATAAATAACATAAACAAAAAAAAAAACAAAAACAAACCAAAAAACAACAGACATCGAGTTGGAGAAAAAAACTTTACCTAATGCGACAAAAATTCATTTTATAGTATCCTGAAATATGCGGTCTCGGCTGTATGAAAAAATATCCTCAGGGAGTCACACTTAATTTTACGCCTTAATATGGCTTCATGCTCTCTCTCCCTTTAAACGTCTTGCCAATAAGGAACCGGAAATAGATATACACACATTCACACCTGCATACAGACATATGTACGTTTACATATGGTTGGTATAAAAAATATGAAATATGATCAAAAAATACGTGGAATTTTCAAGAATAAGTCTTCTGTAGAAACATTTAGTCAAGTTTTGTTAAATTAATTATTTTGAAATTTATATTCAACACAATAATATTATCGCAGAATGTTTGATTTATAGCCTGGTATCGTTCTCGGTTCTTGTCTTCATTAAAAATTACTGTTTCCTTTTGATTTAGAAACTCTGTATCGTGTCGGAAGTATCGTTTTGACTGAAAACTTCGGTGTCGTTTCCGGAATAGGAAACTGTCTCGCATGGCGAGTACTATAAAGAAGGCGAAATTAAATATAAAATAAATATTAAATAAATATTTACATATGCTTGGTATATAAAATATACTAACATTTGAGATATGTTTTGAAAAAAATACACGAAGTGAGTCTTGTAGAAATATTTAGTGAAATTTTGTTACATCAAATATTTTTAATTTTTGAAACACAAAAATATTATTGATGAAGAATGTTCGATTTATAGCCGAAGATCGTTTTCGGTTCTCGTCTCCATTGAAAAATACTGGCGCATCTCGATTGAAAAACTCAATGTCGCCTCGCAAGTGTCGTTTTGACTGAAAACTTCGGTGTCGTTTCCGGAATTGGAAACTATCTCGCATGGCGAGTACTATAAAGAAGACAAAATTAAATAATTTGAAATTATTTTTATTATATCTGTCTAATTAATGATAAGCATATAAATTTAAGCCATCTAGAAAAATTCCGTGTATTTTTTGATCAACCCTTATTTGCATATAGTACTCGTATATGAAGGAATACTGAAGACGAATAACGGAAGTATTTTTATTTGAATTCTACTGAATCGTATTTTTACGCGCGACGACAAATATGATGAAAAATCATTGAACTAATATGCGCTGAAAGGATGAAGCGATGATGTGCAGAAGAAGTAAAGAAATCGTGCGCCAAGAAAAAGCGAAAAAAAAAAAACAGACGAACAGAAAAAAGTGAAAAATAGAAAATAGCAATACTACTGTGCCATATGAAGGAGCCGCAGGAGCAACAACGAGGATAAATCATCAGTTCTTACTTCTATTTTAGCAACCACAAATCGCTTAAAAATTCACTTCCTTGATTTCAAATTTCATATTTTTTCCCTTTTTCCCGTCTTTTTCGACTGCCACAATATTCACATTCACAATGTGGTGGATGTTGTTGTTGTTTTTGTTCGTTTTTGTGGGTTTTTTCTTTTATTGACGAAAGGAATTAAATGCGCTTATCCAGGTTATAAGAACGCGCGCCCACGCCTCCTTTACACACATCATCCGGGCAGAAAGACGAAAAAAATCAAAAGGAAGAAGAGAGAAGAAGAGAAGAGAGCAGAAGAAGAGAGGCAGAGAGAGATGAAAGGTGGAGAGATATATGTGAAGGAGCATGATGTATGTCGTTGCGCTATCTTCAAATTATTTCCTTACGAAAGCTTAAGGAAACTCTACCGCATCATCTCCTCTTTGGGTTAGCTCTAGCTCCTTAAGACTTCTGAAGGATTACGAATTTCTTTTATTCTTGTAAGGAATTTTACTTTGTTGTTGTTTTTTACCTTTTTTTTCACAGATTCCTGTGCAAATAAAAGAGAAGAAATTATAAACGACGTTCATTATTTTTCGTGTATGAATGCATGAATGCTAGACATGATTGTTACGTACGCAAAATGGGTACGCACATGTTTCACGTGCTGCCCCCGCTTTTGATACTTCAGCTTCGAACGAGTCGAATCTTTACCGACTCGCTGGATTTTCTTAGGATTCGTCTCATCATCTCGTCAGCTTTTGTTTCGTGCGCGTACTTTCGCGTCAACGTAACGCAGCTCTTTGCTTTTGGGCACAAAAAAGTAGTCATCAATTGAATGTTGTCAATATTACGAGTATCTTCGTTCCGGCATTCATCAGATTCTTGCATACACCTACTCATTTCCATTGACTCTTCCACCGACACCACCGACTGATACGCTTAGTCAGTATCTTGTCAGTAGCTTTTTACGCTCATCAGCGTTTTATTTGTTCGTTTGTTTCGGGCAAAGCATGTGTAGAAAAGTCCTTCGAGCGTAAAATATTAATAGAATAATATGCTGTTATTGTTTGAATACGTTGCCGCTGCCAGAGACAAGTATTCGCAGAGAGTCACGCGTTACGAGTTACGTCAGTGGCGAAGATGGAAGAAGAGCGAGTAGCGGGAGAGGTTTTGATTATCCGTGAAAGGAAAAGCTCTTTCTAAAATTTATTACATTGCTTTATAGTAATCTCGAAATATTGTACAATACAATCAATAAATGTCATTCTCAACATATGTATGTACATATGTCCATAAGACTGAGTACTCGATTCTTAATGAGCTACGGGCATAGAGTGTGTGTGAGAGTGAGAGAGAGAGAGAGAGTGTGTAAAATAGTTAGGGTCAAAGTTTAACTCCGCTATTTCGCAAAATGTACTTTTTTATAAGGATAATGACGTTTTGTTTTTTCAGGAAATCTTAATTCGTTATCATAGCTTTAGCTATTACCAAGCTTTCGAGCTTTTTGTAACAAGAAAGCTTCATTCGCCTTTGTAGAAAGAAAAACCTGATGAGAAAGCTTTGAGCTATTATTCTAAAACAGATCATGGAAAACATCGAGACGATAAAAAACCTGCTTTTGTAGCTTATTATTTTTAAAACTAAAATCAAGCTTTTCTACTTGATGGCAGTTTAACTTTTGCCTTTTTTTTATATAGTTTTATTTTTCATTATTATATTTTGAAATATGAAAACTTGGCAAAATTAAAATAAAAAAGTATTTGTTTTTTAATTAATATTAATTTTGACAGGTTTGGTAAAACTAACTAAAAAGCTTTTAAAGCTTTTACGAAAAGCTTTTAAATATTTTTGATTTTTTTTTTAATTTAAAAGCTTTTGAATATTTTATTTTTTAAGAAAAACCTAAAATATTAAAAAAAACTTTTTGTAAAAACTTTTTTAAAAATTTTAAATGTTTCTGGCAAAATTAAAATAAAACCCTAAAATACGTATTTTAAAGCTTTTAAAAATTTTTTCAAAAAATCTGAAATATTGAAAAGCTTTTTGTGAAAGTTTTAACAGCTTTTTGTGAAAGCTTTAAAAGCTTTTTAGTTTACTTCGCCAAATAACATTAACTATCGAAATTAATATTAACTAAACCACAAAGTTAAAAAAAGTTTGTACCCATTCGTGAAGAGCTTTTCAATTGAAAAAGGCTACAAAAAACGGTAAGGTTTAAAAGCAAAAAAAATCAGAGCAAAATCTTCTTGAAATCAACTTCCAATTAAAAAATTTTAAACTTATTTAAATAAACATTTTTTAAAAATTAAAAAATTTTAAACTTATTTAAATAAAAATTTTTTAAATCATCAAAGCTTAATTAGAGTACATCGCGAATTTAAGTTTAATTTAAATAAGGTTGAGGATAAGTTAAAGTTAAAATTGATTTAAATTTATTTAATTCTCGTAATACTTTCTGAAGTTAGTTCGTTCGAGTGGAGAAGAACTCGAGATTCTTTCTCTTCTTCTTGGTTATTTAGTTTGCTTTTAGTGGCGGTAAAGCAGTTAGTTTTTTTATAGTCTTTCATTGAAAGTGTGTTAGTTTTTCTTTAGGCAGGGTTTCTTCTGCTTCTTCTTCTTCTTTTCTTTTTCGTATTACTTGTTTTTATTTCTATCTTACTTGTATCTTACTTTTTTCCTCTTCTTCTTGTTCTTTTCCTTCCTTTGGTGACTTTAAATTTCTCAGAAATGACAGGCAACGTCATATAGTAAATTGTTGTTGAAACGAGCTCGACTTAACGACAACCAGCAACACTATAAACACCCTTTCGTTAGCACTTGCCGCAGCCTCGACTCTGCGAAGCATTTTGGTCAGAAGCGAAATTGATTGTGGTTGGCAACGTTGGCAGCCACCCACGCGGAAACAAAAATAGAGAGGAAGAGTAGGAGAGAGTAGAGAGTAGAGAGATCGCGCGGGCTACGCTGCTGGAAAAGAGCAGAGAGAGAGTGCACAGGGGTAAAATAGTGCCATAGTTTCACAAATTCGTTAAGCGAGGGAGGTTTACACAAAAAAAAACATAATATTTTTGGTAAAAGTGTTGTCAACTGTTAGTGTATAACGGTAATCAGAAGAACAAGAACAAGAAAAAATAACAAAACTTAAAATCAACGGACCCTATAGCTTTTCGCTAATGTTCCTCCTCCCCCTCCTCCCTTGTTCCTCGCAGATGTACCTACAAGCAGACCCAAATAGAATTTGGTTAAAATTGGCCTATGAGAGTACATAAATGTCGTCATTTTGTCAGCCTATAAAACTACTAAATGGACGAAAAAAATTCCAAAAAAGGTGAAATTATCTGACACCTCAAAAACGATTTCGAAAGTATCGAAAAACGTTACGCCTCTGAGGCCCTACAGCCAATAAATTTGTTGATTTGTAGATAAGTTACTTAAAATTGAGAAATTCTAAAAATGGTGACAATTTTTTTCCTTCATTAATAGTGAAGTTAGTCGCCTTTTTTTGGTATACATAGTGCACATTTCTTGCTTTGGAGTGGGCCCAAATTGCACCTACAAAAATATTCTATACGGCTTTGAAAATTTAGCAAGTATGAAGATCGGAAAGTAAAAATATTTTGAAATTTTCCCCAAAAAAAGTACGGCTTTTCCTGTTTTTTTTAAAGTCCAAAAGAAAATTTAGACCAATTTTGAATTTGAGCCCTCATAACTTTTACGTTTGGGAATGAATCCTAAGAGGAAAGGTTAATTGGAAAGGTACTTTCATTATCTGTTGCAAGAGCAACACTCGATCGATCGATATACTGCGATTACGTCACCTATAATGACTTAAATGAGGGCAAATTCCACAAAATTTCGGGGGCGATTTTGAAAGAAAGGTTGCTAATGGGCGGAGAGAGGATTTTGGTGGAGGTGGTCGTGGTAGAATCAATAGCGTAGCGTCAATAGCATTTCCCACTTACAATTTCAAGCAGCCTGTATAGCAATAATGTAACAAAAAACGATGAAAACGACAATTTTTCTAGAAAATAACGGCGATTTTCGCTGAATTCTTTTTACAGGGATAGGTTCGAATGCGTGGGACCCGCTCTAAATACGCCACTGCTTCTTTACCACCTCTTTTTTGTTATTGTTGGGTGCCTATTAATTTTTGGTTTGCAGAAAACCAAAGGGCGGCAAATGATGGTTTCGTGCATTGAAATTAAATGACGTTGAAAATTATTAAAAAAGTTCAACGTTGCCATCGCTTTAGTGATTGTGACAGCTGTCACTCTGAGTTTATAAACTTCGTGACGACATTGTTTTTTGGCCGCAACGAATTAATGGCTCAATTTTATAGTTTTTGAAAAAAAGAAAAAAGTTTAAAGAAATATTTATAAGACAATAACCCCCAATTGTTTCAAATTTTTTAAAATAATTTTTCTAAAAAATGTCTCTTCATTTTTGCTTTAGTGTTTGGACTGGATTCGCCGCTTGGACTGTTTCCGCCTGGTATCGATCCTGGTAAGCTCTACAATCCGCTCATGGAAATGACTGATCCTCGTGGGATGGGCGGTGAGCCGCAACCATTTTTGAAAAAGAAAAGTAAGTAGCTCAGAAATGCATTCAAACAAAAAAAAAAAAAAAAATTCGAAAAAATAATTTCGAAGTACGAAAAAGATACGAAATTTAAGACGAAAGCGTGAAGCAAAAAAAAACATTTACTTAACAACTAATTAACCTCGTTGTTGATCCTTTAAAACAACTAGATGGTTACCAACTATCAAATACAACAACAACAACAACAACAAAAAAAAAAAACAACAACAACAACAAATACTTTCAAACAACAACGCCACAATCACCACCGACCACAGACAGACAGTTTTGTAGCTGGCAAACGCTAACAGCAACACCGACAACAACAACAACAATAACAACAACAACAACAACAACAACAACAATAGCATTTTATTTCAACATGATTGGCATGTTGTTGATCCCTTGGAAAAGTTAAATAAACTCTGAACGAACGAACGAACGAATGGACGGACGAACGAAGGGACGTAAGAACGGAGGGACAGTGGCGTTGTTGAGACGGCCGCTGGAATTAGTGGGCTGAGAAGGCTGAAGTAATCGACAACGGACGTGTAGGTCGCCGTCATCGTAGTTGTTATCATCATCATCATCATCCTCAACATCATCGAGGTAGCAAACGCGTGATCAATGATCAAAACTTCACGATCATTATAACCAATTTTTTTTTGTTGTTTTTATAGAGCTATAACACTTTGTTAGTCTGCAAAAAAATGCCCCAAAAAATGACCCAAAAAAAAACCGGCGATTTTTCACACCTGAGTTACCAACCGCCCATTATTTCTCTCAGTCTACTCGTTTTTCGTTGGTGACTATTTTCGTAGCCTTTTCATTTTCATCCTCTAAGAAATTATTATAGGCGGCTGCTCATTTCCTCTTTCTCTCTTTTTCTCTCTTTTTTTTTTCTTTTTCTGTTTACCTCTTTATCATACTTTCTTTTTTCTTAATTTATCGTCTTTTTGTTCCTTGATCGTTTTATCTCGATCAATTTCTCAATCAGTTCGTCGATCGATTAAAGTTTTTTATTGAATGACGTTTTTTTTTATCGATGA
The DNA here is from genome assembly GCA_949752815.1 of Conops quadrifasciatus. NCBI lineage: Eukaryota > Metazoa > Arthropoda > Insecta > Diptera > Conopidae > Conops > Conops quadrifasciatus. The sequence goes on along the minus strand of OX457077.1, from coordinate 37,214,627 downwards.
AGTTTTTTATAAATTTTTATATTATTTAGTAATCATTGGTTTGTAGTATTAGTTGTTGTTGTTGTTGTTGTTGTTGCTGTTGCGTTGGTAATGCATGACTGCTTTTAAATTGGTGTTGCCAATTTATTGTTTAATTTTTGCTTACAAACCATTTCCTTTCCATTTTTTATTTGGATGAAAATAAAATGCTTCAATTTTAAATTAATTTTTGAAAGTTTTAAAAACTTTCGAAATTTATGTATTTTTTTATGAAAAAATCGAATTAATTGTATTTCATAAAATGGATGCTTTGTTTGGAGTTGGTCTCATTTAATTGTGTGTAGTTGGCAACACTGTGCCGCTCTATGCAGGGCATGCACGCTATCAAAGAGAGGCCATTAATTTCTTCGTGCATTTCGAGTTGTTGTAGTTGTGCGATCGACTGTTGTTGTTGTTGTTGTTGCCCACCGTGTCTCAATCGCTGTCTCAATACTGTCGTTTATGTCGATCAAATTGAAAAACATGTGAGGCGGGAAATTCAATTTCGTGGTTTTCCTGTGTTTCATTGTAATTGTTGTTCGTTGGTTTTTGTTTGCTGTCGACATGGTGGTTGTTGTTGTTGTTGTTGTTGTTGTTACTATTGTTACTTTTCTCGAAAGCATTGAGGATCATTGAACATGTTCACCTATGCATATCGTAAGCAATGAAGCAATTAAGGCACTTTTCTGCCCGCAACGCCCTCTCTCCTACCTTCCCCATCACCTCTTACCCTTCCTCTTCACCTCTTCTGTTTAAAAGTTAAATCCTTTCCTTTCCCCTTTCAATATGAGCTGAAGAATAACCTCAAAGAGATTAGTTTTTTGTTCAACTTAACCTCAAAAAGTTATTGAATTATGATATACTCGTAGCAAACGCAATTTCAATAAAATATATAACACAAACTGGACCAATATAAAAATATTAAAAGTAACTTATGGCAGGTAACATTCGATGCTTGAGAAAGAGAGGGGTGGAAAGGGGTTAAAACCAGGAGTCAGCTCTTATTTTTCTTAAAGATCTCAGTGCCTCAGTTAATGGAAAGAACATAAAAACTGATAAAACGTACGTTATACTGTATTAAATACTGCTTGATTATCAGCGCATAATTTGTAACTGGTCGATTAATCGTTGGCGATCAATATATGTACATACCGCTACGACGATGCGATATTACGTGTACCACGTTCATGATGTAAAGCAAATGGTAATATGATTTGATCGTGCATTAGAAAGTTATACTATATAAGAATGGGTTAAAATATAGGATTAGCCTTATGATAATACATACCTACTTTTGTGTTTAAGAAATTTTACATTATTCTTTTAAGTTAAGCTGTTCTTCAGCAGCTTTTAACAGAACACTTTTTCTCTAACAAGTTTTCTCATATTTACAGATTTTTTTTTACCACTAAGATAGAAATAATCCATCTCAATTATAAAAAAAAAAATTGCTTGGTAAAAAATAACAACAATGGACCCTAAATTGCTAAAGGTCAAGTCAAATGTATTTTTTATATAGAAAATAGGGCAATTGAAGTGCGAAAACGTGTTTTTTTAATTCAACACTGTTGCAGAGAAAACTAATCTGAATTATAAACGAAAAACTGTTTCGAACGAAAACAGTTTTAATTGAAGAGACAAAAACGTTGTTTTCTTTTGGCGCTGAAATAGAAATAAATTAATCTAAATTATAATTAAAAAAATAGTTTTGTAAAGGAAAGACAGTGACAAATAATGTTAACATGCGAGAGAGAGAAAAAGAGAGAGGGAGAGAATTAGGGAGGGAGGGATGTATTGACGTACATATAGTACGTATATTTTTATGGAAGTAAATTTTTTATTATTATTAGTAAATCATTTAATATCTAATTATTTATTCTCATTTTCTTGAGATAATTCAACATTTACATACATTTACGACAATTTCCTTTGAAAAATTTTCCATCTCTTAAAAAATCTTTCCCATTGCTCCAGTTATTGTTATTGTTATTGTTTTTCTTTTTGTTTAATTCATCTACAAACCAAAAAGTAAGATAAAGAAACTTAAAGAAATCAAATAACAACAACAAAAAAACTAATGCCACGAAATAAAAACAAACAAACAAAGGACTCCACCTGAACCTTTCAAAGGTTATCGTAGCGCCAACATCAGATAATGTTTCAATCTTGTGAAGAAATTTTACAGTTTTTTTTCTCTTTTTCCTACCCCTTTCCTTCCTCTTCCTCTGTCACAGCTTTTAACTGTACGATCAAGACAAACATAGACGCTTCTCAGCAGTCGTCCCAAAATTTATTCATCCCAAATCGTTCATGAATCACTGACGAAAATGTGTGCATGTGGCTGCCAAAAGATTACGAATGTGCTTTATTTTCACCCTTATTCTTTTGTTATAAAAAAATAGGTATTTTATAACACGAATTTTTATATACTCGTACTCATAATTTCATTCTTTAAACAAAAAAAATTAACAAAAATTAAAAATTAGCTACAAAGATAGCGAATTTGTCTTTTAATCATTACCGACAATTCTCGTCATTCATTTGAAACTTTCGTCAACGATTGGTATGGACAAGTCAACACGATTCAAGCACGCTGGTGAAATGTCATGCATGTTTCGTTTATGTTTTTTTTAAAGACATGAACACGAACAGTTTTTCTTGTTGCTTTTGTTGACTGTATTTCATAGAACGCTTCGTACACAATCTTTCGCCCTTTTTGTCTTAAACATTTAAAGAGATACAGAGATAAACACACGACAGAAGTAAGTGATCCCGCTTCCATTCTCCTCTGACTTCATGCGCTATGACTGCCATACTCGATTCTGGAGGTCCCTTCTTCAATCCATTTCAATCTCATGTAATCCACATGTTGTTGTTGTTGCTTGTCTTCGCTCTGCGCATTGTAAATTTGCATTTGAAGCCGAAGAATGATCGTTCTTCGATTGATCGTTGTCTGTCTGACGAAAAAAGGGCATTCCTCCTCGATGACGGTGCTGGAGTAATATGGCAAGTAGGTACTGGTTGGTACTTACGATTGGTTTACAATACATACAAATATTAGTTGGAGCAAAAAATGGTATCTGAATAAAAATGATTATTAAGGGTGATTCCAAAGTCATACTCATAGAAAAAGTAAAGGCTGTCACTGTGAGATCATTTGAGAAGTAAAAATCAGGAGTTCTTTAGATATAGATCGTTACACATTCGCGCCATAAATTGAAATAGTAAAAAAATCCTAACAAATTTAAAATGACACTTCTTGTTGAAAGACCCTATAAAAAGCCTTTGAAAATAATGCTCAAAAAGAGAAAAAAGACCCGGAGTCTTTGATTCCTTTTAGTACCTTTCGCAAATTCTCTTGAGAAGGAAGTCCAAAGCCATTTTAACTGAGAAAATTTTGAATATTTTTATAATTAAAAGAAATAAATGCAAAAATTAATGAATATATAAGGAAAATATAGTAAAAAAAGGGAAGAAAGTTACACAGTTTTTAGGAAACCTAAAATTTTTCCTTTCCATACGCCACTGGCCGAAACTATACTCACCTTCCAAATTTTTTTTTAGTTTTTTTTTCTTTTTTTTTTTGTTTTTTTTTTTACTTTTCTTTTTCTTATTTGCCACGAAGAGTCAGGAATAGAATATTCTTCGAGATTAGTTTGTAAATTAGTGGAACAATTTAATTAGTATTATTAGTATTAGTAAATTCTTAAATTAAATTAAATTAAATTCTTAAATTAAATTAAATTAATTCATAAGAAATTCAATTAGACAGACTTTAGAGCAACTATAAGAAAGTTTTGTTAATTCTTTGAAGACTGAAATTGATTCTTATATAAGTTAAAATTCTTAATTTTGCTTCTTATTTTCTTTTTGGTTTTGTCATCGTTGTTGTTGTTTTTGTTGTAATTTTCAAACTTAGGTTCAAGAATCTGTAAGGAATATTCATGCTTGTCACTTTCGAAGCAGTACGATTTTACTATGTTTTCTCACCCACTTTTTTAAAGTTTTCAAATTTTCCACTCTAAAAATGTATAATTAAGAACATTTTTTTAGTTTCCAGTTTTTAAACTTTTTACTTTAAAAATGTATACTTCAGAACACAAAATTTTCATATAAATTAAGATTTTTCGGGCTATTAAAAGTTGCAGACACGATGTTGAAATGTCATGCGTGATTCGTTTATGTTTTCTTAATGGAAAAAAAAAGCAAACTGTGCTTTTAAGAGGAGATTTTTGGAGTTGACCTTTTCCACCACCGCTTGCTAACCCTAAACGCTATTAAAATAATAAAAAAATTGATTTAAAAATATTGGTTACAACTATTTTTTTTTTTTTTTTTTTTTTTTGGGGTGAGACCAAAATGAGCAGCCGGCGATTTGAAGAGGATTTAAATTTAGTCATTATGTATTAAAATAAAGCAATAATAGTAAAAATTACAATAATAATAGAAATAACAATATTAATAATGAAAGCAATTACAAAAAAAAAAAAAACAAGAAGCACCAAAGGTAGCAGAAAGAAAAAATATACCTCAATACTATATTTTTTTTCGATTATTTCGTTGCGAAGCAAAACGAATGCGAACGTTTTCGAAGGTACTACGTTCCCGCCAACAAGAAAAACAAAAAAAAAAACAAAAACACAACAACAAAAACCAAAGCATCATCGATTAACGATTACCTACGTTTCGATTTTGGGTTGAAAAAAGAGGTGAACCGTTGTCGTAGCAGTTTTTGTTGCTTCTGTGTTGTGATTGCGTTTTTCGTTACTGTTGTTGTTGTTGTTGTTGTTGTTGTTGCTGGTTGTTGTTGTTGTTGCTGGTTGTTGTTGTTGTTGTTGTTTCCCCTTCTTATATTGTTTTTGCGCATCGCAAATCGCAAATCACGTTCTAAATGTGAACAAATCAGTGAATCACACCCACACATTGGCAGCCCTGTTTATTGTTGTTGTTGTTGTTGTTGTTGTTTTTTTTTTAATTTTTGCAGGTACAATATTTTGCGGCACGGCGCTGTTTTGTACTCGCCGCTGCACTATGGGCTGGGAAAGAGACCTGGAAAAGTGGCCAAAAGTCACTAACAAAAATAGGTTAAAAAATTATATATATGTCATCATCATTATCGCGTCATATTAAAGAACATATGAAATTAATTATTGTAAAATAGTAACTAATTATTGCTGCGTTGGTCTCTATTCGAGTCTAACCGAAAATAGCACTTAATTATTCATTAAAAAGCTTACATTGTTGCTTAGTTAGTTTTCAGTTTTTTTAAAATATTTTAGTAAGCATAAAAATTATACATATTATTATAAAAAATTCTAATAGAAAATTTTTATGTTTTACACATTGTTAATCCAGGAGCTTTATCAGAAGCTAACCAAAGTTTAAAAAAAACACACACTAATTTAACAAATAATTTTAATTTTTTTAAAATAATGCTTTACTCGAGAATTGCGTAATTTTTAGTAATTAGTAATTTTTCCACTTCAAAAAAGTATTTATTTATTATACGCCAATTTAAAATATATGGAATATACCACAATCCTAACCTGCCCCAACTGGCCCATTTTCATACATATATGTGCCCATAATTATGAAAATGTTTTAAATCACACTTTTCGCGTTTAACGCTTTGCATTTTATTAAATTAAAAAATATGTATTTTCATACTATACCTCAAAATGTCTGAGGCAATATTTACTCCTGAGATATTAGCTTTTTTGGGGATTGTGCAATTTTTTGTGTAGCTTGTAAGGAAATGTGGTTTTTTAGGGCTAGAAATGACAGACCAGTTTTAAAATTTAAAAAATGACAAGACAAGACAAGTATGTGTCTTACGAGTATATTAGTACGTACATATATTAGTATATTAGTATAAATCAAAACTCGCTTAAATCGGTCTCTTGGCCACCTTTCCAGGTCTCCAGCCCATAGTGCGCTGGTTTTTCGGTTTTTTTTGCGCTGTTATTTTTTTTTTTTTTGTGGTAAGTAAAGAAGTGTACTGCCAACCTTCGATTTTCCCACAACAACCACAACAACAACAACCACCACCAAAATAAGCTCTGTTTATCTCACATTCGTAGAGCAAGCACCGAATGATTTTGTCTATTTTGTGGTCTAATTGTTTGAGTGTTGGTCTGTCTGTCTGACTGTCTGTCTGGCTCTCTGCCTGTCTTTCTATTTGTGTGTAGCGAATGCGAGATTTTTATCACTTAACAAATACCATGATGGTATATGAATTGGTATTATCGCTTCGTCGACGAAAAAGCCATACAAAGTAAAACAAAAAAAAAGAAAAATCACCTCAAAGAGTGACTAACTTCAATAGATCTTGCATCTTGCTCGTGTATGATAAGAAAGCATTTCGCAAATACCTACCACCGATCTCAACAACAACAACAACAACAACAACAACAATAGTAACAACAACAACAACAATAGTAACAACAGCAATAAAAGCCATGAAAATCATGAAGAAAAGCTTTTTTGGTTCTTCTGATTTAAAACAAAAAAAAGAAAGAAAAAAAATATATTGAGACAATGTAAAAGAATTTCCATGTGGTTATTGTTCTTATTGTTGTTGTTGTTATTCATATGATCACGATTTTTTAATGTGATTACTTTGTTGAAAGAAACAAAAAACACCAAAAAAAAAAAATACACGAAAAATTGTTGAAAATAGTTCAATGAAGAAATTAAGACGAATCGAAAAACCTTAAAAAACAGACGAATGTAAAGCAAAAAATGACTCGTAGTGTTAAAAAGAATCAAGAACTTTATAGAAATTCCTATAAAACTTAAAAAAAAAAACCTTACATCTTTTTTGAAACTCTTTTGAAACTTTTCAAAAGCTCCACTTTCTTCAGTATAGTCTTTATAAACGTACTAAAAACAAATATCGCTATCAATACACATTTTAATATGCCTAATTTTTCTTCTCACTTTCGCCTCTTCGCAGTGCCGCGTCCCAAAGGTCAACATTCCGCTCCGCGCGGCGGCCCTCCACGCTCCTGGACCAATGCTGAGCTCACCGAGGCCCTCCAGCATGTTTGGAACAAGAAGATGACCACGTCGCAGGCATCGCGCATCTTCGGCATTCCGTACAATTCGTTGCTGATGTACGTGCGCGGCAAATACGGCAAGAGCTTGAAGCTGGAGCAGCTGCGTAAGGATTGCATCAGCGGCCCGCCGCTCGAGCTGCTGCAAATGGGCATAAGTTCGGGCGGTGGTAAATCCAGTAAAAATAGCGGCGCTTCTGGCGGCGCTGGTGGCGGTGGTGGCGGTGGTGGTGGTGGTAATGGTTCTGGCGCTGGTGGTGCGAGTAGTGGCGCTTCCGGTGTGGGCAATTGCTCCGCAACCGGCGAAGAACATCGAGAGCAGCGAAAAGGACAGCAGCAGCAGCAGCAGCAGCATCATCACCACCAACAACAACAACAACAGCATCAGCAAGATTTGCTCCAACAACAGCCACAGCCACACCCACTACCGCTGGGCGGCATCTCCGAATTGGATCTCGGTGCGCCCGGCTGCCTTGGCGGCGGCGGCCCCCACAGCGCCAGCTCAGAGCCCAGCGACCTCTTCGGCGGTCCCAACGCACTCTTCAACCCGTTTCCGCCCGGCTTCTATCCCGACTTTCCCGGCGGCTTTCCCGGCCTGCCGCTGAGCATGCTGAATCTGCTGCCGCCCACGGAGCGGCATCAGCAGGCGGCAGCGGCGGCGGCAGCCATGCATCACATGACGCTGGACGAAGATTGTAAGTCGGACCGCTCGAAGCAATCGTCCTCGATGGACGACGACGGATTCGGCGCTCTGGCAGCGGCGGCGTCACAGCAGCCTCTGGCTTTGAATCGCGATTTGGTAGCGGCGGTGGGCGGCGGCGTGGGTTTGGCGCAGTCGAATGGCGGGATGCAGGATTGAAATTTTTGGCGGGACTGGGCCGCCAACCCGATGTTTTTCCCGCCAATCGAAATACGCGACGAACGAGAGCAGCAACAGCAGCAGCAGCAGCAGCATCAGATGCAGCAGCAGCAGCAGCAGCAGCATCAGCTGCAGCAGCAGCATCAGCTGCGCCTGGAAGAGGCTAAACATGGAACGCTGACGCCGACCACGGCAGCGGCAGTAGCGACAGCGTCCGCTTCAGCGGTTCCCAATCCCTTTCGAGAATTTAATCAAAGCTTGTACTTCACGCGCCGGAAGCTGAAGCGCTATCGACAGCGCAAACGCAAAAACGGCGAGGACGCAGGCGACGCTGCAGGCGCTCACGTTGGCCTCAACTACGGCATGGGTGTGTCCGGGGGCGGTCTGCCGCCCCTTCCGAGCGAACACTTTATGCCACTGAATATGGCGGCGTTGCCACCGGCCGTCATACGCACTTAACAAATTGCAAAGAGAAGAAGAGAGGAGAAAGAGAGAAAAAATAACAAGAAAATTCATACTAGTATTAAATTCTTTTTGTAGATTTTTTAGTGTAAGCAAGAAAAGAAAAAAACTAGTTAGGCTTAAGTAAATATTCTCACAACAAAACGAAGAAGAAGAAGAAGAAAAAGAAGAAGAAAAAGAAGAAGAGGCAAATTAAAACAAACTAAAAGAAAATTTTAAAAAACTCTTAAAAATTTGTATAAATTTCGAATGCAATATTTTATTATTGATTAATGAATAATTTGTATAATTTAATAATTTGTAAAATAAAATAATTTACAGCAAATAAATAATTTATTTGTTAGTAGCAGAGAATGAGGCCGACAGAGACAAATAATACAATAACATAAAAACGTATACAACGATTTATTTATTAGCATAAAAATTATACAATAATTAAAATTTTAATTTTGAATTTTAGTTTTTTGAATTCGTAGGATTACTTTTTTTGTATTTGGAAGTTTGTTAGAAGACATTTTTTATTAATTTATAAATTATTCCTAAGAATAAGTTATTATTCTTTTTCGTTGAAAATATTTTTTTTCTTTCTTTCAGAAAAGTTTTTTATAAAATTCGAGAAATTATAAACAAAATATTGCTGTTGGTGAAAGTAAATTTGAAAACTGAATGATTTTCTGATTTTTTACAGCTTTTGTAACTGACCTTTACTCACTATAGTTACTTTTTAAAATTTTTAAGTAAGATTACAGTGAATTTTTTTTTTTTTAAACATTAAAAATATTAATTTCTGGTGCTTTTAGTTCCTATTTTCATGATGATTGCTGTGTTGGTAATCAGAATTTGGTGCATTGTTCATATTCATAGTTATTTATTAAAATTTGTTTTAAAAAAATTCCATTTTTACTATAAAAAATAAATTGAAAGAGGTTTTATTTTATTAAGATTTTTTTTTTAAAGTTGTAAATATTTTAAATAAAATTTATTTTAAAATATTGTATATTATTTTTAATTTTTCTTCAAATTCTTGTGAACATAATATTTTTCTAAAATCTATGAACATTTTTATTGTTAGAGTTTTTGGTGTAATTTTCAGTTTATTGAGTTAAGTAATTGATAAAACAAAGGCTTCCTTGAATATTTATTCAACTTTTTTAAATTATACAAATTACAGATTTCATTATTCCACTTATTTAATAAAAAATTAAAATATAAATTCTCAAAAAGTTATAAATTGTAAAAATTAAAAATGATTTACTTTTATTATAAACTTGAAATCAAAATAACTAATAACAACAGTTACTCTTTTAATAATAACAAGTTACTCTTTTTAATAATTTTCACAACGATAGAATAAAGAAATTTAAAGAAAACGAAAAGAAATCAAAAAATTAAAAAGAAATCAACTAATTTGGAAATATAAAAAAATTTTATTTAATTTAATTTGATGTAATCTTAACATTTCTCATCTTTTTAAAAAATATGTTTTGAATTAATTATAAAATTTTAAGTACAATTTCAAAAATTTTTTAAAATGTTCTAAAAAAAAAAATTAAATTAAATAAATGCATAACTTTATTTAAAACTTCTTAAAGTTCAATCTAAAATAACGCAAATTGAATTAAAAGTACGCACACATATAATTACAAAATTTATTTAAACAATAATAACAAAACTAAATTGAGACAATTAAAAATTTTTACGAATTGGATTAGCAAAATTTTAAATCTACAAATATTAAATTAGTTTATAGTGTAATTAGTGATTAATTTAAATTTAAGAATTTTGCTTTTAAGTAGTAAGAATTTTTGTAAAATACAATTTAATAATAAAAAAATTGCATTTATTGTAAAAAACTAAAATTGTGCAATTAACAAAAAAATGGTTAATGTATGTATACTCGTAAAAATATGCAAAACCTTAAAAAAAAAAAAAATTAAAAATAAAACAGAGAGAAATAAATAATGTTAAAGTTGAAAAATTATCCTTTTGTTTGAATTTAATTTAATTTAATACTCCTCAATTTTAATGTTTTGTTTATAGTTTCATTATCTAAAAAATAATAGTTAAATGATTCAGTCACCACGAGAATTTCCTCTACTAACCGTAGAGTAACCACCTTTCTTCATCGATGAACCACGGGCGTTATTTGCTCAAATTTTCAAAGACGTATGCCTTGAACAGGGTGGCTAAGGTCATCAATATTATTTCAGCCTGAAAGTATACTATGCATTTTTACTTTTTTACTTCTTAAAGTTGTATGCTCTAAAAAATTTGCATTTATGGACTTTTTTCTTAATTTTAGAATATCGTATTTGATATACTTTCGACGTTATTGACCATTTTTTTCCGATTTTTAATAAGATAAATTGTATTCAAATGGTAAATTATTTTCTTGTTAGCAAACTGTTGAAAGGAAAAAAATATGAACTCAATTGGTTTTATTTAATTATAATATTCATTATTATTTTACACTAATCCCTTAAATTTATATTAATTTTTAACGAAAATAATATTTTTTTTTTTTAACTTTAATTATTCTGTTTTCTAAATAATAAATAAACCTCACCAATATATAAAAAAATATAATAAAATAAATTTGTACAAAACAATTAAAGGATTATTAATTCCAATTAGATTTTTTTTTAAAAATAACCTTCGAAAACGTACAAAAAATAATTAACTCAACAACTTTTCTTGATGATCACATAAATAATAAAAAAAAACTTAAAAACTTTAATAAATAAATAAGTCTTTTTTCGTACTTAAAGAAAACGCCTCATCTTTTTAAAGTAAATATTTTACAGTAAATATTATAAAAATATGATAATAAATATAACACTGGAATAGAATTCAAATAAGATTAAATAAAACACTAAAAAGACAAAAAAAAACAGGTTTTACATTAAAGAAAAAAAATCAATCCAATGAATTTATGCAATATATGAAGAAACAGAAATAAAAATAATTAACAGTTTACGAATTAACAGTTATATTATAGTAAATAAGTCATAAAAAATCGAAAACAGGGTATAAAAGAAAAATATAACAAACAAAATCATACGATGTAGGAAAAATACAAGTTTTTTACGTAACGTTTATAAAATTTAAAAAGTATAACATAAAAAATAGAAGATAAAAAAAATTAGTGAAGATTAAAAACAATAAAGATTTCTTCTAAAATAAAATATAAGTAAAAATAAAAAAAAAAAAGATTAGTGTATGAATATAATATATGTATATGTAATAACAATACAAAAATTATAACAATAACAAAAACTATGCATTAATTACTGAATTTATAAAAACAAGAAAATCGCTCATTTAAATAAAATAAATAAAATAAAATAAAAAAAAAAATAAAATAAATAAATACTAAAATAAAATAAAAAAAAAAACAAATAGCAAAAGTAATACGAATATAATTTATGAAGAAGTAGAAAAAAAAGAAAGAGGGAAGGAATTATCAGTTTAAATAGTTTTTCGAATGATATTTTAATTGCTTTCAGTTAAATGAATGACAAAAATATTTTTAGTTTTTTGTAAAATACGTTTACAAACTGTCAAAGCAAATTAAAAAAAAAAAAATTAAAACCATATTAAACATATTGTTATTTAGATGAATAAAACTAATTAATTGGTGTATAATATTAAAGATATACATAGATATTTGTAGTAAATGTAGTAAAAAATTATAACGTAAGAAGAAAATCCAGGCATGTCGTTACAGAACATGGCGAATACAATATATATATTGTAGGAGTATATAATTACATATATATAATATATATATATATATATATTACTATATGTAAATACATTGACACATATAAGTCTATCAAAGTAATTAATAAAATTAAAAATAATTTCCAGTAAAATTACAATAACAAATATATTAATTAAAATTGAACAATACCGTGTTATTTTTCAATATTATGAATATATAGATAGATATATATGTATTATTTTTACATACTGCCCAATCAAATAATGAAATTACGATATGGCAACTTTAATTTATTGGATCGTGTGTGTTGGTTGTTGAGTTTATGAAGTAGAACAAAGGTTATGACTTCTTTTTAATGGGCGCCTAAAATTATGCAACGATATATTTCCAGGGTGGTTCTGTGATGTTGGTTGTTGAACGAGCGAGGTTTTTTGTTGTTGAAATTTTTTTTATAATACATATTTTATATATTATTTTTTAAATATATTACTATATGTAAATACATTGACACGTATAAGAGCCTCCGCACAACCAACTTCGCAACGTCAAACGTCGCTCTCTCGCTTGACTTCGCCCTTAAATAAAAAACGCAGACGTTAGCGAAGTTTGTTCACATTTTTCATTTATGTATCAACCATTCTTTATAATTCTGTATCTGGCATCCTCCTCCACCAACCTTCTCACATGCAAAATTAGCAAATACTTTCACCACTTCGTGAAATTGACAGGATTTTCCATAAAAAGTAGGCATTACTTTTTTGGAACCAAACAATAATTTTTCGACAACAACGAGTGGAAGCTCGACGTCAGAGAGAAAATTAAATTGAAGCATTCGTGACTTCTAACTTCTAACGTCAGAGCTCTCGCCAAATCGTACTGAAAAGTTGACTGTAGACGTTGCGAAGTTTGGTTGTGCGGAGACTCTAAGTCTATCAAAGTAAAAAATAAAATTAAAAATAATTTCCAGTAAAATTACAATTTTATTAAGTAATATTTTATAATATATTACATTATATAATATTTTATTTATTAAGTTTTAATAAAAATTTCTGTTAAAACTTTAATTTTTTTTAAATTTTTACTTATTTAATAATAGTTTAAAAAATTTCCAAAAAAAACCATCCCCCTCTATTGCCTAAATTCTTAAAAAAGAATTAAATAAATAACTTAAAATTAACATGAACCGATTGTGAATTATAAATTTTGTATTTTTACACAAGAAAATTTTACAACTATTTTTTACACCTAAATTTTTTACCTTTTTCAAACTCCACCTTCTCCCATCGAAATGCGCCATCTATGATTGCATGTCCCAAATAAATTTTTTTGGGTTGTTAACACCGTTTGCAGCGCCGCCCTAAATGTTTGTGTCTAAGCTCCATGCGTGTGGTGAAAATCTTCACTTACTTTAGCGCATGCACTTGAAAGGCCGCGAAGTTGGTTGCAAGATGAGAAGGAGAGACTACAAAGCAACGAGTATGGATAGTTCTATTGATTCGTGTGTGTTGAGTTTATGAAGCAGTTTATTGTTGACTACAATAACTTCCCCTCATCACCATTATTAAGGTTAAGGTTCAGATTAACTGACAGTTGACAATTATTTTTTTATATACGAAGGGTGATTGATAGTAGCTAAAGAGAAGTTTTTTTGGGAAAATTGTTTAGTCTATCTTTCAGCATAGTTAAATTTTATATTTGGCGCGGTGATAAATTTTTTAAAGTCCTCCACTCTTTCCAATCTAAAATTATATTTAAGATGCAGGACACTGCAACCAGTGCCGCTCTGTGTCACTGCGATATCATGGATTTTGTTGAAGTCTCCTCAGTTGTTTGGCACTCTTCAACAACCCGTACGTACGAACAGGCTTGAATTCTTTGAGCCTATTGTGTCACCGATCGATATTAATCTATGAACTGTAATTAGAAAGAACCCATCCCTGACACCGTTTTTGAAGCTAAAATAAGCAAAGAATGAGGTAAAATGCATGAAGCGACTTTATAACTAAAATAAGTTTTTGATTTTGACATGAATTGATCTGATCAAAAGCAGAAAAACACATATGCAGATTTCTCTCCTTCTTCGCTCCGTAACAATAAAAATATCAAACGTGAAAAAGAAGCCATCAAAGGACCACTTTTAAACTGACTCTAATCATGTGACAATAAATGTCAAAATATAAGCGACGTTGAAACATTAACACGATCCAAGCGCGCTAATAAAACAAGAACAAGAAGAAAGCAGAGTTCTACGAACAAAAGAAAACAACGAATTAGGAATAAGAATAAGAAAAAAAAATCAACCTACAATATTTCTTGTGAATTCTTTGTTAGCGATGTTCTTTTCTTTTCTGCTGTTTGCCGAGCAGGCCTTTTGAACAGTTGGGGAGAATTTTCGCTGCACCTAACAGCAGTGACAGAAAAAGATCTATCTATACACCAATGTTTTTACAGTTGTTGCTCGAAGTGTCGCTCGACTCGCAGCGTGATCTTATGCTTCCCTTCCTTCCGTCTTTCGGTGTCCGCAAGCGAAGCTGGTGCTGCCTGCACCTGCCACCAAAACGCATTTTAAAACCAAAAACTATGAACATAGGCGGTCGGTCTCTAATGCCTTAAAATACGATTTCTGGTTTGTTTTTTTTTTATTTTTGTTCTTTTCTATCTCTCTTCTATACCGCCACAGCAGGATGATTAGTAACCCAAGGCTTTTCCAGGCTCGCAATGCATTTTTACACTACAAAAAATTTATTATTACGTGAAATGGAAAATTTTAAAAAATTAATTCTTTAATTTATTGCCCGTCATTTTATTTAATTTATTTAATAAATTAAAATTATTAAAAAATGTTATTAAATTAAATTATTATAAAAAATTATTATTATTATTATTATTATAAAAAATTATTATTATTATTATTATAAAAAATTGTTATTATAAAAAAATTATTTACTCATATTACCGAGTTATCCAAAAGTACCTTTAGAATGTCCAGAATATCTGTCAAACACATTTTTGTTTGTTTCTTGTCACTTTATTTGAATTTATTATCTGCAATGATAGATTATTTTAACATTGCAGGAAACGTTTTAAAATTTTAAATTTTTTTTTTTTTTAAAAAAACAGTGTTCAATAAAAAAAAAACGCTACCTAAAATTAGGTGATATTTTCGGCATAATTGTCCATCGGAGCAAACAATTCGAAAATTGCTTAGAAAATGTGACGAAACTGGAAAAACACGAAAAAAAAGCCTCTTCAGGAAAAACCAAAAAAAAATCTGGCAGACAAAAACCAGGCTCGTTCGAATCAAAGCATTGCTGTTGCTGCACGTGAAAGTGTTGCAATTTAAATTTCAGGAAATTTGAAATTTGAAATTTTTAAATTTGAGGAAATTCGAAAGTCTTTAAAAAACGTGATCGTGGTGGTCGTTTGGCAGTTGTTATCTCCCACATATAATTGTCATAGATAGAAGCTGATAATTATATAAAAAAAACAAATAAAATTGAAACTAATATTTTTTTTTACTTTATAAAACTTCCTATAATCTATTTTGGATAACCAAAGACAAATTTATTCAGTAAAGGAATAAAGGTTATTATTTTTTATACTTTGTTACTTTTCTACCCTAAGTATTTAAGTATTACCCTAAAATACACATAATTTAGCATCGCTCGAAACGCGTTTGTCGAAATACCGGATGACCTAAACGCCTTTTTTTAACTTAAATGCTCAGTGTAAGCGCCCAGAGCTATGCTATAAAATATCATCTCAATATCGCGTAGAAAAATAGACCTGGCGAATTTATAGCGGTTTAAGGCTTTCGTTGTTGTTGTTTCTCCCATTCCTCCTGCTTCTTTTCTTCTACAACCTTTTACTTGCCTTTTGAACCCTTGCTGTGTTTATTAGTCTTATAATTTTTTTCGGAAATTTTTTCACAGCGTTTTTTTTTTTATTTTTAATTTTTTTTTTTTTATTGGTTTTGAAATTTTTTTTTTGTGGTGCTCTTTATGTTGAAGAGTTTTAGTAATTGGTCGGTCGGTCGTTCAATGGCGGAAGAATTTTAAAAGCGTGCAAAGTCATTTTATATGATAACCGGTAAGTGTTGTTGTTGTTCTTGGTGAGTAGTGTAAAATGGTTTGGTGGTGTTGTTGTTGTTGTTGTTATTAATAATGTACATACAGTACATAAGTGCTTGTTCTTATTTGATGGATTTCTCATTTTCATTATTTATACTAATCTGTTTTATTTGGGTGTTGTTGTTGTTGTTGTTGTTGTTGTTTTTCATTCCAAATTTGTATTGGTTTCAGAATTTTGAAAACCATGAAAATAAAGATTAATTTCTTTTTGGTTTTTTTTTTTTTATCAGAGTGTATAAGAATGTTCTAGACTTCTTTACTTAAGCCTCAGCAGCAGGATGCTCTTTCCTTTCAGAACTTCTGTCTGTCTCCGCCGCTTCCTTTTGATATTATGTATCCGTTTTCGTTACGCATCATTTCTCGTTATGGATCAGATTCCGCTGCACGCCGTGGTCCTGGATTCTGCGAGTTTCGAGGTGGTGGGTCGTGTTCACTTGTCGGCATTTGTCCTTTAAGTCTTTCTCGCCGCCTTCGCATTCCAATTTTTTTTTTTTCGTCAATATCACACAAATGCATCCATCACTATGAACTCATTGATAAAGACGCTCAACAATTTCGACTCGATCAGTTGAGGTCGAGTGCAGTGACCTGCCTCACCGTGCTCTTTACAAAAAAATCCAACAATTATAAACCGCATAAAAAGAAAGCCTGAAGAAAATTTGTATCTTCGGAAAGAGAAAAATATTGTTTAAAAAATGTGTAGACTTGTTAAAAAAGTAATTTTATTGTTACTAAAAAAAATATTTCAGTGTGAAATGAATTAAATTTTTTTTTTTCTTTAAATTGTAGAAACATTCTAAAAATTAATACAAAAAATAGCAAATGAAAATAAATTTAAAACCTGTCGTTTCATATATACGACAATTTTCTTTATTACTGCATCATTATGGATTGTGGTGCCGTCTCATGCTTTGCGCTGCGTCAGACGCGGCATGCGGTAGCAACAACGCATGTGGCGCTGGCGGCGCATGATTTCGGCCTCAAGCGGCGCGAAAAGCGACGCAAACGAAAAGCAAACCAACGGAAAAGCGATTAAAATCTAAAAATAAGAAATGCAAATAATCGAAGCGAACGACAAGAATAGATAAGAAGACAAAATCAAATAAAAATAGGGGGAAAAAATAGAATGAAAAGCAAATAAAGCACGTAAAATGAGGTAAAAATAAAAAACTAACCAACAACAAAAATCTTTCAAAAAAGTTAAAAAAAGTACGAGAAGAAAATCATAGCAACAAGAGTTAGGCGTAGGTAAGAGCAAGCACAGACAAAAACAACAACAACAATGACAACAGCAACAACAACAACAACAACTATTATAATGACAATAACAACACAACAACAACAACTATGACAACAACAATAACAACAACAATAACAACAACAACAACAACAATAACAAAAACAACAACAATAACAACAACAACAACAACAATAACAAAAACAACAACAACAACTATTATAATGACAATAACAACACAACAACAACAACAACTATGACAACAACAATAACAACAACAATAACAACAACAACAACAAAAACAACAATGACAACAGCAACAACAACAACAACAACAACAAAACCAAGAACTTGCAACCAATATAATCAATAACAATAACAATAACAATACTAAACGAACAACAACAACACACTCAATCAGCGTTGATATGAACAAACGATAAGCAATTACAACAACAACAACAACGAGGAAGAAATAATTGTCAATTTGCTACAGTGCAAATTCAGAGAGAGAGAGAGAGACTTTAGGACTCATTTATCAATAAATAGCAAATGGCAAATATTCTTCCTGAACTTACATTATGCTCTACTTATCACTTCCCGAAAAACATTGATATTTCCTGAAAACGAATGCTTTATGCTTCTTTTTAAACAAGATTTGCTCAAAATCCTGACGTGATGCGGAAAAAAAAACCGGTTACAGATCCATGATCAGCGTTTTCAGGCTACCGAAGAACCATTCAGGACAGGCAGATCTTTCCCGCATATTTCGGCTGTGTGTCATCAAGCAATATCTCAAAACGACACCCACAACAAACGCACCAGCAATAACTACGAACATAAACGCACTGCAAACAACAACAACAACGATAACCAGCATACAACAATTTACAAAGACAATGTCTTCGACAATAATCAGCAGCAACAAAACTACGAAAAGCAAAAGCCAAAACCAACAACAATCAATAAACGCCAACAAAAACGAGCGCCAAATAAAAACCGCCAACGAACAAGCAACCAACTGAAAACAATCGATCGAACCAACCAACCAAACAACTCACGACAACTCTGACTGACAACATCAAACGACAACAACTCACTGACAGCATCAAACGACAGCATCAAACGACTACCAACAACGCCAACACACAGCCATCACTTTTCGAACTGCATCCGTTCGTTTACAAAAATACGCGCTCTTCTCTCACCAACGTCATCCGCCCAACAAATCGACCTCTACGGTCGCTTTTGATTCGGCGGCACTCAAGATATTACAATAGACGAATCGCTGACGACTTTTCACCATCGTGCATGAAACGTGTTGACAGGCTCATACAAATTGTTGATGATGTTTTTGATACAAATTGTCAGCTTGTCGTTGCTGAAGACGCAAACACAGAGCGACACCAAAGATTACAGTTTAGTAATCTTCACATCGTGAAATTTTCTTATGCCCACATTTTAGCCCACATTTAACTTATGCCCACAGCTTATGGTCTTGTTTCTTAATAGAATTCTGATCAAAAGTAAAGAAGTTCATAATCACGAACGTTAGAAAGCGAGGAATGATTTCACTGACTGAAACACTAAAAGGTCAGTGTTTTAAAGTCTTCCAAAATTTAGAAAGAAAAGAAAAGAAAATCCAGTAAAAGGAGAACTTGTCATATTCAACTGAGGCGTTGGAGGTTGTCATCGACTGGACTGTTGAGCAAAATGTCATTTAACTTTTGTTATTCTGTAAAAAACTGAATTACTATGAAATTTTTTGTTAATTAATGACGGTTTTTAAATAGAGAAGGGTTAAAAACTCTAGCAATTAAGAGAAAATTTTAAAAAAATGAAAATAAAAAAATAAAAAAAAAAAAATTAAATAAAATAAAAAAATAAAAATAAAAAAAATTAATAAAATAAAAAAAGAAAAATTAAATAAAATAAAAAAAGGGGGAAAAAGAGCAAATAAAATAAAAGTACATATAGTCCTTTAAAAGCCACATACATGCATGAATTCTCGTCACCGATTCATGAACGATTTGTGATGATAGCATTTTGGAACTATCGGTTCCGACTTTTCCGACGCAGACACGACGAGTACTGCATATGCAACAAAGTGCTCAGACGAACCGAGCATCGAGCTTGTTTGTTGCAGAGCAAGTGCCGCCGTTGCCGCCGTTGCTGCGTTGTTCAGCAAACAACGGCCAACAACGGTTTGATGCGGTAACGAGGAACAGTTGCTGCTCGTAGCTACAGCTGGTCGGTTTGGCTCGACTCGACTCTCTGAAGCGGCGTAGAATGAGCTCAGGAAAAGGAGAAAAAAAAAAATTTATAAAACTGGATGAATTTTAGTAGAGAAAATTAGATAAAAAAATTTGGAATTTGGAACTTTTTATCAGGATTTGTTTGATTAAAAGTGAAAAAAAAAGACGCTCAAGTGTGAGTAAAAAAACAAAAAAGAAAACAGCAAGGACAGCTTGTGCCAGAGGCACCACTCGACGGAGTGAACAACGGGCGCCTCAACAACGGGTTAATTGCTCTGGAACGAAATCTACGAAAGCGATAATTTAGCGCTGAGTGCTGCTGGTGGGAAAAAAATAAACCGAAAATTGTACAAAAATAGAGACTACAATAAAAGTAAGTGCATCTGAAAAGTGCATCTGAAGTGCCGATCCGCAACAAAAGTATCGGTTAGTTTGATAGAGTTAAACTGCTAAAAAAAGCGAACTTTTAAAATTGGAATCAATCCATCCGTCAATCTATCAATTGAAGGATTCCAAAAGGTTTTTCCTTCTACAAATTTTCTTTGCTTAATAATCGAGCAAAAGATAAAGATACACAGCATAAATAGTAACTGAAAGATACAGAAAAAAAAAAAATTGGTGTGTGCGAGCTTTTTTTTTTGTTAAAACGTAGCGGAAAAACGGAAAAATAAATACCTCAGCATTTTAACAACAAAAACAATAACGCTTCCAAATTTTTTAGAATTCAAAAGTTGCTGTAGCTGCATCTGTATCTGTATCTGTATCTGCAAGTGCATTTGTAGCCGTATCTACCACAAATTGTTTATTTTTATTGCTGCCGCCGCCGCTGCTGCTGCTTCATCGTATTTACAGTCGTTGCACTTTCGCTGTTGCTGTTGTTGTTGTTGTTGTTGTGTGTTCATAGAAATTCAATAAAAGTGCAGAAAAATGTTCAACAAACTTCAAAAGTTATAAAAAATATATCCATGAGATACGAGTTTTCGCCGAAGGAGTGTGTAATGTTTCAAAAAAAAAAAAAAAATTTACTGAATTCAATACAAAACGCACTTATAGTCATAATCTAAGTATCTACTAGAATATATCTGTAGCTGTGTATATTAGTATTAGAGCAGAAAGTATCTGTCGTGTGGTAAAATCAATAAAATTTTGTCGAACGCTAACAAAACGAATTTGCTGCAGCTCTGGCGACAATCTTCTCATCTCTTCACGTCTCTTCACTTCACGTCTCTTCACTTCACGTCTCTTCTCATCAGTTCTTTTCAACAAGGCTTCGTACATTTTTTGTGGTAAGTTGTGCACGAGATTCTTCTTCTTCTTTTTCTGCCTTGTATAATTTTTTGTTGGTTTTTAAAATTATCGCATAATCTCTAAGATAAAGTATCTACTAATATTGCTATACAAAATATTTATGTATAAAAAAAAAACGCAAAAAATTTTTTTTGAGAAAACTATGTTAAACAGTTTTGTTTTAGAGAGAGAGAGAGAGCAACAACAACAACAACACCACCAGTAGCCACAAAAAGGTTTTAAAATTGCTCAAATTGTTGCTGCGCATGACCGTATATTTGTTGTCAGTTTTTTGGTGTGACTCGGCAGGTGTGTGTGTGTGTGTGTGTGTGTTTGTGTGTGTGTGTTTGTGTGTGTGTTTGCATCTGTTTCTGTTTTTCCTTTATTTTATTTTGCTTGCTTTTTTCGTTAACATCTTGACTGTTGTCCTACTAGTTGTCGCTGTTGTTGTTATTAACAACAACAAAAACAACAACAACAACAAAAACAACAACAAAAACAACAACAACAACAACAACGGCGACGAAAACAACAACAAAAACAACAACAACAATAAGTATTGACAAAGCAAAAGCAATCCAACAGTGCCAAAAATTCATTTAAAACAAATCGTTCATGAATCAGTGACGAAAATTCATGCATGTGACTTTCGTAGGACTATGATATGACTTATCGTTTTTTATCCACGATTTTTGTTGTTGTTTTTTTGATTCTCTTTTCTCTTTGCCGCCATTTTCTTAGTTTCTACGATTTCTAAGATTCTTTGTTAAAAAATCAATTTAAAAATACAAAATTATTGTACACTTATTGTACTTATTTTTTTTACACGGTCTTTTGTTACACGACTTTAAAATAACACACACTCGACAAAAAAAAACTTTTCCTGTTTTTACACGTTTTTTTCTTTTTCTACACGATCAAAAAAAAAATTAAAATTTGAATTATTTTGAAATTAGTTGTTCCTTCGTTTTTGTTTTCTTTCATATGAACCGTTTATTTTGAAAGTGCCCCAAGTCCGTTCATATTAAAATCTAGATATTTTCCCATTACATACTGTGTCCTTTTTTACACTATTTTTTAACACGATGCACGTCTCTGGATGCACGTATGTACCGTGTAAAAATAGGATTAGATGTATTTTCATTTTTTATTGTCCAATTTATGAATTACGGTGAATGTTCTCTCAAAAGACAACCAACTTAGTCTTCAAGAGTCGATGACAACTTTTCCGAATGAATTTGACAGCTTCCTCATCGTTTGTCTGTCTTTCCGTCATTGAGCTATAATTTCCTTAGCGCTCTGTCAGCGTTGTGTCATTATCATCAACGACGACGACGACGACAATTCCATCTCTGCCACTCTCTCTCTCTCTCTCTCTCTCTCTCTCTCTCTCTTCCTTTGCATGGCATTAAATTGTATGTAAGAAATTGTCGTCGACGATTTGTACCGGCCTGTCAGCACCATTCCTGCATGTTGATGAAATGTCTTGCATGATTCGTTTATAGTTTCTTAAAAACATCAAATGCAGCGAAAATAATGAAAATGGTATCGTTTATGGTATCGTCAACACATGATGATTGTAGATAGTTACCGTTATTGATACAGTTGCTATAATGTACTTGTCTTTGTATTTGTAGTCGCTGTGATTGTTGTTGTTGTTGTTGTTGTTGTTGTTGTTGTTGTTGCCAGCTAGTTGTTGCAAGTATCGCTGTCTTTTTAATTGCAATGCGTTGCCTTTTATTGCGCTCGTTACGGCTGTTACTTGCTACACACCTCCTACACCTACACCTACACCTCCTCCCCCCTCACTCCCGCCAAACTCATCATTCTGTTGTTGTTGTTGTTGTTGTCGTTTTTATGGTTGATTGTATTCTCTCCGCTCTTTTTTTGTTGTTGTAATAAAATATAAAAGTTGAACGACCGCAATTAAATTGATAGATATTCGCCGCCGCCGCCGTCGCCGCCGCAGCATGAAATCGACGCAGTCATCGTCATCGCCGTCATCGCCGTCAACGTCGTCGTCGTTGTGGTCTCGTTGTCGTCGCGTCATTTGCTTGCAATCTTCGTTCGCAACGCTTAAAAACCGCTACAACAACAACAACAACAACAACAACAACAACAACAACAACAACAATAACTTCAAGCTTCGCAGCCTCACAGTTCGTTTTCGCTAAATTTGTTCCTCGTGAAAGCTGTTAATTTAGTTGTTGTTGTTGTTGTTGTTGTTGTTATTTCGTAAAATTTTTTTACATATTTTTTCCAAAATACAATATTTTAAAAAAAAATCCGGTTATGCCACAATTAAAAATACTTCGAATACTTCGAAATACCTCGAAAAAAATATTAATAAATCGATTAATTTTTGATACTCATAAAAGAGTCAAAATGACAAAATTTAAAACAAAAAAAAAAAAAATTACAGAAAACTGAAGAGATCTTTAAGAAAAAAAACTTGGCAAATTTTATCTCATCCGCCGCACAAACAGCAAAATTATCATTCCATCTTATCACACTTTATCATCCTTATCGTGCGGTGTTATGTTAACCTTCGTTACTTTTTGACTTCGCAAGCTTTAATCTTCGATTAAGACCTTTTTCCTTTCCTTTTGTAGAAATTCTCTGACTTCGGCCAGAGCATCTCAAATGATTTAAAGGGTAAAATAGCGAGCTATGGTCTCTTTATAAAAGCAAGGTTTTTGGAAAATTTAACATTTATTTGATTGTCTTTACACATTAATAAAACCATTTCTGGAGAATTTAAGGAATAATTGAAACATACAACAATAATTTACTTTAAAATATTACTCCTATGACATTATAGTTTATTGTAAGTAAACTGTAACAAAAAAATACGTAAATATCGTAATACGTTAAAATTGTACAGGATGCGCCATCTTTTATGTCGGTATGTGAATATTGAAAAATTAAAAAAAAAAAAACCAATTTTCATATTTGAGGAAATTTACAATTTATTTGGATGATTTTTTTTTATTAGTAATGTTATAGTTTTGTAGTAGTAATACAACATCAATCATGCGGCCGCCTGTATTGGCCAAAGCAAAATGTGCCCTTTTTGCTTCGTTTTCCATTACTCTTTCGAGCATTACTATTTTAGCGCGTTGTTTCAGTGTGAATTGGTGACATGGTTAAAATTGAACTGAATTAACGTTTCGAAAGTATGTTTACTCGGTTTTACAATCGGTTAATAAATGTTAAAGTTATTTAATGTTTACGTACCGACATAAAAGATGGCGCACCCGTTATTATAAGGCACGGACTTTTTGAGTGCATGGCAGACAAAGAACTTAAGCTAATCATAAGTTCGAATACTAATAGCACCTAGTTTTGCCACAGTTACCACATCACCCAGTTTTACCCTAAAATAAGTTTTATTTTTTTTATGTTTTTGCTTCTCTTCTGGTCATTCGTCAGATAATCTTTATTTACACGAAGTCATCGAACGTTCTCAAAAGTAGATTTTTCTTAGAAGCAAGAATCAGTTGTTGTTGTTGTTGTTGCTTTTTATGTCTCATCATCTTGTCTTGTGGTTTTATGTTTCATTGCCGCGTCATTCTCGTCATTTGGTCTAACCGTCTTCATTTTCTTTAGTCTTTCGTTTGTCAAGCAGTCATTTTTTACAAACAACAAACTATTTTCTAATCTATTGTTTTAAATAAAGTGAACTTAAAATAAAAATTAAAATTAAAAATTAAAAAAATTAAAATTAAAATAAAAATCTTTGTGTTTTTATTGAAGTTACTTATTTTTAATTTATTTATTTATTTATTTATTAATTTTTTATTTATTTTTTTGAATTTGAATGCAATTTTTAAATGTTTGTAAATGCATTGTTGTTGTTGTTGTTGTTGTTGTTGTTGTTGCTGTTGATAGGTTTCAACCGATCATTTGATTTCAACTGAATTGTGAAAAGTCTATTAAATTTATAAAGAAAAGAAAAAAAAAAACAACTACAATAAAAAAACTGCATTTAATTTTACGGCAACCTGTTTTGTTTGTATTGTTTTTGTTATTGATTTTGCCTTAAATATTATGTGTTAGAAGTATGTATGTATGTATGTATTTTTAATTAGCAGTTGGTGTTGGTTGTACCTGCCTAATTTTTTTATAAAAAAAAATTCGTTTTATTGCTTTTCTTGTCGTCACTTCTCCGTTGATTATTTTTTACTTGACGATTATACACACTTGGCGGCTTTTTTGCCGCCGCCGTTGCTGTTGTTGTTGTTGTTATTTGTTGCTGTTGTTGCTCTTGAGATGAATTGTTGATGCCGTCACAGTATCGTTGACTTGTCTGACTTGATTCTACTAAATTGAGTTCTCAAAAAGTTCGAAAAAGTTGCTTGCATCACAAAAAGAGATAGAAAAAGACCTTCATTATTTAAATGTTAAAAGCGAAATTTCAAAAAATTCTTTTAATCCATTATAATCCATCGAAATACATTTATTCTGAATGATCGAATATTTGCGACTGTGTCGTAAAAAGTTACTAAAAAGAATAGGAAATTATTGTTTAATAAATATTGACATACAGTACTGTACAATTAGTTACACTTTTGTGAATTCTTAATGTATTTTATTCAGTTTTCCATTTATTTTCTTTCTCCTTATTTTGCGTCTATTTTTTTGTTTACCGTTTAGTTAATTATTTTATAGCAAGCAACGCCCTCAGACGTCTCTTTTGATTAGTTTTGTCTGTCAACTTATTTTAACGACTTTAAACGACGACTTTCTTTCGTCGGCGGCGGCGGCGGCGGCGGCTGCCATGTTTTTATATTACTTCGTGAGTCATTTTTAGCATTCTTCGCCGGCGTCGTCTGGGCTAATCCTATGGTCACGCATGCGATAATGAATGATTCAGTGCAGAAAGTAGCACGACAGGAGGCAGGCAGTTGCTGAGAGAATTAGTTGGTCGCCAGGGTTAATACACGGTTAATACTATAATATGCTATATATTTAACACGCAATGCCGTAAGTTAAGCCCGCTTTTAATATGTTAAAAATAACTGCCAGGCTGCATGAAGACTGAAGTTTATTTAAACAGCTGAACTGACAGTGTTACTTACCGGCTGTTCAATTAAGCGAAATTATTAAAATCAATAAATTTTTACTTTATTTCTTGCAAAATGAAAAAAAAAAGAAGGAAGAGAAATTTATTCAAAATTTATTTTCTCAAAAATAATACGAGTATACAACAATTGAGAAGAAGAAAGAATGCTCTCGCGGTTGGTTCATTGGCTTTTGACTCCATTCATCCGATTCTTTGTACATAGTTCAAAAAACCGTTAAAATAAACATTTTGAGGAAATGTTTAACAATTATTTTTTTTTTGTAATAAAAAAAAATACTTACTTTCTTTTGAAATACCAGCATGGAAGTGAAATTAAGTGTTTCTCGTTAACACTTTTATTTTTTTATGGAAATAATTGCAATTTGTGGCTTCGTTCAAAGTACAGACGTACGGATTATAGAAGATGACTTTATTTACTCTAAAAAAACATATACGAGTATGTATGTATATTTATGTAGCAGAATATATTGAAAAATATAATTCTTGACCTCAGAAAAAGCGCATTTATTTTAGTAAACACTTCAATTTCTTTGCTTTTAAAAGATTTATAAAATCGAAAGCGCCATTTAAACGATATCAATTAAACTTTTTAAATTAAATTTATAAATAATGTATTAATTATAATAAAAGCGACATTTTTTGTAATATAACCGTTGACTTCATTTACTTCAAAGGAACAATGAATATATCGTTGACCTCACAAGGTTTTAGAAAAAGCAAATTTATATTATTAAAAATAACTTTTTCATTGCTTTTAAAATGGTTTATATAATCGAAAACGGCATTTTCAATAATTTAAATTAAACTTTTTATATAAAATTTTAAAAAAAATGCATAATTTTAATGAAACCGATCGACAGTTTTGCTAATTTATTCTGCTCTTGCTTTAAACAAAGTTAAAATGTTTTCTTAAAGTTATTATTTATTTTAGTTTTGTCGCCTTGTTAACTTTTTTGAATGGTTTAGGTATAATGCGACGGCATTTATATGACTCTGATTAGATTTGCACTAATTTTATATACCGGTTTTTTTAACTTGCTGAAGTTTTCGTTTTTTATGAATATATTATTATATAATATTCTTATTAAATAGTAATAATTTTTTGGGTATATTGACTTGACGGCTTGTGTTATCAAATATTGTTAGTTTTGTTGGAAGTCTTTGATTACGCTTAAGACGATAACGTCTAGACAAAAATGTTACAGCATTACTTTTGCCTACAATTTTCAAATTTCAGGAGAGATTTTTTCTTGTCTTGTCTCATAAGAGATGCTCGTACCCAAAATCTGTACAACAAAAAAAATCGTATTTCTTATCTTTTTCTTATTTGTTTGCTACACAAATTAAAAACACCATTTTCCTCTCTCATTTCGGAAATTTCTCATAACACTTTTTTATGAAACACCAAAATTAAGCTGAAAAGTAGAACTTATATTTGTTGTACGATAGTTGTATTTTTATTGCTCTCTGCTACCGATTTTATTACCTTTTTGGAGCTGTATATCGTAGATTTACTAACCGAATAAGTATAGTACGTATATACTACTCTTTTCTGTTGATTTTTCTCCACTACTAAACTTCTTTTCTTTTATCGATAGTTAAATAATTTTATGACTATCATTCGTTACCCAACGGCTTGCCGATAACTTTTTGTTACTATAAGAAGATATATAGTTGTAGAACCGTGTGAGTCACATGATTATTTGCTTATCACACAATGCTATCAATATATTCGAATATATGTAAGTCACTACCTAGGTTATGATATACGACGAGGATTTACAGAAAATCTAGACGATTAGAAGTCTAGTATGTGAAATTATAAAAGATTTTTGGCTAAAACAAAAGTAAAGTTAGATGAAATATAAAAGAATTCCCCTCTTTTTTTGAACACTTTACAAAAATTAGAACCAAAGAATTGATGGTTATGATAATTAATCATGTTTTTTTCAATAATCATCTCAATATAACCAAGATTTCACGATAGATTTCTGTAGTCCGTGGAACAATGCGTTTTGAAACGTTATTATTCGTGTTTTGAAACGTTACAAAACGTTACTTCATTATTTCATGAGAGCTGTGCTATACTCGTATACTCGTAACGCCCAACCAATCTGAAGTACGATATGACCACACGATTCAATATTGTATCAATGCACACGACACTGTTTGCAAATGTCAACAAGCAGATATAAATAGACGTATTGGCATATTTTTGACACTTATCGTTATCATAAGATCCAACAAAATAAAATAAAACGGCCGTACAATTTATGAGGGCAAATAAATTTTTAACAAAAACGCCACTTTTAGCGTACAAAATTGATGGTTTTAAATTTTTTATATAATCTATAATTTATTGATTTTAGATTTTCCAGTTGATAATAAAATCCTGTCGATAATCTTTTTATAAAAAAAACAGTTATTACCATTTTATAAAGTAAAGCAATTCTTACTGATTCGTTTTTGAAAACTTAGACTTCAGGCAATTCATTCATTTGCTGCCGGTCTACAAGTTAAGAACTGCAATCAATTACTACAATTTACAATAATTACATATATATATATTATATATATATAAAAAAAAATAATTATTTATAGTATAGTTATTGTATATAGTTTTATATGTACGTATAGCAACTTTTTTGCCCTATATATTTTCAGTATTAGCTTGAACAATTAGAAACTTGTGATCGATATTAATTACTAATAATAAATGTAGCATTTATTTTATCATTCATAAGGTTATCTTTTAACCTTAAAAACAAATAAAAAAGTAATATCTTGTGGTTTGAAAACCAGTTGACACATTAAAAGTGAAACTGGCTTAAATTCAACTCACTGTCATTTCTTGATTCTTGGTGTTGGATGATGGTGCTGTATATATATACATAAATTCTATTAAATGTTATAATATTAAAAAACAGAAAACAAAGAATATACAATAACTTGATAAAAAAAATATACTTATGAGATAAAAAAAAATTTTTGCGAAATCGATATATGTATTTTGAGCAAAAGTAATGCCGAAATATTGTTGTTCTAGACGTATCGTCTTAAGCATTATGAGGTCTCAGGCAGAAGCATTAACAACTGATACGTAACATAAGGCGTCAATATACCAAAAAATGAATACCATTTGGTAAAACTCTAATATAATAATGTGCTTTTAAACAAAAGCGTCACCAATTTAGGAAAAACGGCAAATAAAATTAGTGCAAATCTAACTCATATTTATGTTAATGTCATCGATTTCTACCTTCGTTCATTCAAAGAATTTATGTAGGCGACAAAACTAAAATAAATAATAATTTTAATAAAAAAATATCAACTTTGTTTAAGGCCACAATAGAATATATTACAAAAAATGTCGGTTTCATTAAAATTTATTCATTAGTTATACATTTATTTTAAAAAGTTTAATTGAAATTATTAAAAACGCCGTTTTCGATTTTATCAATTGGTTTTAAAAGCAATGATAAATACATTTTTAATAAAATACATTAATAATAATATAAATCTCCTTTTTCGGAGACCTTCTGAGGTCAACGATATATTCATTTGATAGACATTTGTTTAACTCGTTTAACTCTTTAACATATATTAAATTATTATCAGTTACGATAGCAGACTAATCTGCAGGAAGTAATGCAGTACTTTTTGCAATCTTTTGTAAATATTGCTAGAAATTGCTTAAAGTAGCACAATTGTTGTATTGAAGTCAATTGACTGGTACAATATATAAACAATACAATTACTTAATATACTTTCAATAGTATCTAGTTGGCTTTTGAGAACAAATAATAATTAGGTACTATGATAATAACACTCGTAGTACTAATAAAAACGTCTTACAGATAGAAAAAAGCTAAGTAAAAGCATAAGGACTGATTGACTATGACTGACAATATTTTCCTGCGACCGATAGTAGAGACCAACCATCATTAACAGCAGTCATTATGGTTT
Source organism: Conops quadrifasciatus (assembly GCA_949752815.1). Lineage (NCBI taxonomy): Eukaryota > Metazoa > Arthropoda > Insecta > Diptera > Conopidae > Conops > Conops quadrifasciatus. The sequence goes on along the minus strand of OX457077.1, from coordinate 37,184,548 downwards.
ATGCCACAATAGGGCGGTTTCTTTGATTTAAGTTTTTCACTTTTACTTGTTTTTGCGTTGTTTTCTCTTTCTTTGTTTTGTTTTTATTAATTTTTGTTACTTATGATATCCATTCATAAGGCAAACTTTTTTATTTTTAATGATAAATAATTTTACCCAATTTTTTAAGGCAATTAACTATAAAATCTATTTAGATGTTTGTGCTCTTAATGCACTTTTTTATACAAAAAAAAAACCTTATTTTTGTACGTACATAAATTAATTTCGTACTTTTTTATGGTATATATGATATAATTTATTTAAAATATTTTTTTAATTTATTATACAATATTTATATAACGTGATATCGCATTAATGTATATGTTTACAAGCTTAAAGTTTTACTAAATGTGCGTATATGTATGTAATGTATCCTAAACAAGTATAATTTATTATTAATTTCGTTTATTATTATTATTAATTATAATTTATTATTAATTTCGTTTGTTATTAATTTCGTTTGTTTTTGAATTTAAAAAAATTTTGAAAATCATATTAGAATTTTACTCTTGTTTAAGTCTCATAATGAAAAGTATTATTTTATATAAAAATATTATAATTTATATAAATATGTTAATACAATAAAAAAAAGACTATTTATATTTTCATTTTACTTTTTTACATTTTTTGTTTAATATTTAATTTTTTTATTTACAGATATCGCTTGCAATTTAGTTTAGCTTTTGAGATCTATAAAAAGTTAATTAATTTTTTTATAATAATAGAAAATTACATATTCTTTAAAACTTGTTTTTTTTTAGCAAATTTTAAAATTAAAATTTTTTTCAAATAATAATTTCGGATCTTGTATTGTTCTCACATGCTCTCAAACTTTTTCAATCTAGAATACATTTTTCGTATTCTAACTTTTTCTAGAAAGAAGCTTTTGAAAGATTTTTTTTTATAAAATAATTTTATATAGTCCTTAAAATTAGCCAAGAATGCAAATAAGAAATATTTTCTATTTATGCAAGCATCATTAATAAAATTTGTTTATACAATCAAAAATTTCTGTGTAAATAATTTGAAAAAAAAAATTGGATTATCAGTCCCATTTTCGAAGAAGAAAAAAGTAATTAAACCAACCAAGAAATGGGTTAAGACAATTAAATGTTTGTCTTTTCCTTTTTTCCTGTGTTCAAGTTTCCCGTCTCTTTAATTCTCTTAATTATTCGCCAAGTTATTCTTATCGCATTTGTTTCGAATTGTGTTGAAAGCGTTAAACACTGACAAGCCACACTTCCGCCATCTTTAATCCTCAAGTATGTCATTATCGGTGTCTGTGCGAAATACTTTTGCTTTCGCAAAGTAATTCGCAATTTATACGTGGACGTGTATTGCAATTCGCCTCCTTCAACTGACACCGTGTTGCTGCTACCGCACCGCCCACGAACCACTTCATGCCATAGTCGCATCGCATTGCAGCCCATCATATCGCCGTGTCGTTTTTGTGCCATGCACAATTGTTCTTGGTCAATTTACATTACCGATTGCATGCAACGATTCTTTGGCAACGCGCCAAAAAATCAAAAAAAAAAAAGTCGCAGAAAACAGAAAAAAGTCGCAGGCTACTTATAAAATAATGCGAGTGTTGAGAGAATAAAAAACATTCGGCCTGAATGATTCGAAGCTACACGCTACATATTGATCAATTTGGTCTTTCGACAAATCAGAGAGAGTCTCTTTGATTGCACAATTCCATAATTCTTGGCTTCAGTGATAGCTTTTTCATGTTTTGCTTTCAATCTTTTGCGTTTCTCTGATTTTATATGGACACAACTCTACTCTTATTCTACAATTTCGTTTCTGCGTTTATTTTTATATTGAGACTTCCTGATTCTATGCGAATGTGCTTCTAGAATTTTACCTTCATTGTGTTACTTGATATTTCTATTATTCTATTATTTTGTGATTCTTTGATATTTGGTGTTTTGGGGATATTGTAATACAAAAATTCTACGATTTTGTGTTTGAGTGATTATTTTTTTTTTTAATATACATACGTTTTTGCAATTTTTCGATTTTCTTACTATACGTACTTCTTGATTGTATTATTCTACGTTACTGTGACTTGAATATTTCCTTCACGGTGTTATGATTTTGTGAATCATTGAGTCTACTTTCTTGATAATTTGTATAATCGTGGTTTTGCGATTCTTTAACTCTTATTGTGATGAACCTTTTCGGCGATTTTTTGGTTCAGAAACTTCTAGATTTCTAGATTTCTTGAACCTTTTCGGTGATTTTTTGATTCATAAACTTCTAGATTTTGCTATTCCATAATTCTACGATTCTGTGTTTAAATGTTTCTGTTTTTCTTTCTGAGATGTTTCTGTTTATGTTATCTGATTTTTATGTTTCTTTTTATCTTTTTTTTATGTTACTGTCATTCTATATTCTTTGATTGTACAATTTTCCGAGATTCTGTGTTTTCGAGTTTTATAATTACATTTTTTTTTTCTACAAAACTCTAAAATTTTTGGTTTTTTTTATGCTTTTTGACACTGCGATATTGTTCGCTGATTTTTTCACGGCTTCTCTCATAAAAATAGGTTCCATGATATTAAGTGCCGATTGTAGGGTCATGAAATTGATGCGTGCATGCAAAATCTATTGTTGTTTAATGCAAAGAATACTAAAGAAACATAAATAATTATTATTATTGAGTTAAAAAGTATGTATAAAACGAAAATGGAAATATAAAAATTATTATGGAATGAATGGAAGGCTGGACGGATGGATGGATGGATGGATGAATGGATGGATGGATGGATGGATGGTCGGGCTGGATGGAGGAATGTTTAATTTGCATTTCTAAAGCGAGACGTTTGTCCTTCAAAGTTGTAAATTCGCATTTTTACAAATATATTTATATGTAAATCAGACAAATACAATGCAGACGAGTATATTATGGAAGTTGTTGTTGTTGTTGTTGTTGTTGTTGCTCGCTGAATGTAGCACATAGTTCATACATAAAACAATTGTGAGTTACCTTCGTGTAGTGGCTGTGATTAAAACGTGTCTGTACTTACAGAGTAGTCACCAACTTGGATGTAATCCAATGACATGACAAACAAGTCATACGACTCGACTAACAACATGTTGGCTCTTTGAAATGCAATCTATTTGATTGTGTTTTTCTTGACATATTTTGCTTGCAATTTTATTAATGGGTTTTCACTTCTATCGCTATATCTATCTCTCCTTTTTGCTCGCTCACGCCTTTTTGGAGATACTTGCAAATAAGAGTAACTATCAAGAAATATTATGTCCATGTCCTTTACCTTTACCTTTCGCTATTTCTTACCATTGTTTTTTCTTACGATCTGCAATGAAAATGACAGTAAAATTCTAGAAACTTCATATGAAAAAAAATTCGAAATTCGAAAGTATTTTTGGAGTATTTATAAAAAAGGTAAAAAACATTAGTTATTTTTTAATATTAATTATTTAATATATACTATGTACATATTTATTATATACAAATTGCATAAAGTAATGAATGGCCTTTGTGTTTCCGTAAACAAAATCCAAAGGCATGACATTCAGAATTCCAATAAATTTTTAGTGTCATTATTTATTTATTAAGTTATTAATTATAATGTAAACAGTATAAATTGATTAAATAATAGTTTACAATAATATTTACCTAATATTTTCCTATTTTTGTACAATAATTTTCCATAAACTTGACTCAATCTTCTGCATTTTTTCCCGGAAAGGAAAAATTTAACAAAAACTGTTGAACAATTTTTTTAAAAAGTGTTTTATTTTCAGTTGAATTCTTATTTCAATTTGAAGCCTAATGTCAGTTATAGTTGGAAAGAAACTTAAGACGTCATTCCGATTCAACATTTGAAGATTTTTTAAACTAGAAAATAATTTATGTCAATATTTCTAATACGTTAAGTACATATAACGTAACATTTTGTACGATAACAGACTGCACATGATGATTTCATGATGATTTAAGAAATCACAAGTTTAATATAACAACTTTTACAGGAAAAATAATTCTCTGTTAGTTTTTTTTTTGTACTAAAGAAACAATCAGAATTTCTTTGAAAGCGACAGCTGTACAAATAAATAGTTTCAATTTTGAAAGATGAAGGAGGAAAACCAACAGATGCTATGTAGCGTATGTTGATGACGAGAATATAGTATGTACGAGTACGTATAGAACAAGAAAAAAAAAAGAACGAAACAGATTTGTAAACAAAAGAAGAAGAAGAATTGAACACCTGTGAGAAAATTGCAAAGAAATTTAAAAAAAAAATTAACAATTAATTACCTAACAAAAATAACATAAATTTAGCGAAAAGTATGGTCTAAATTTTATTTAACTGCTAGTTTATTTAGTTCCATGTAATCTTTATATCAACCAGAATTGCACAGTCATTGTTAATGCGACAAACCGAACCAAAGCAATGACTTTATGCATTCCTTTTCCCCCTCTCTTTCTCCCTCTGCATATTCCACCATCATCATTTGATCGCGACCCTTTTATTTTCGACTCAATGAAATGTAACATTAGCGCCTTCATGATACTTTAATGCTGTTAAAAAATTCTCTGATGACAACAAAAACTCAAGCGATTTATGTCATGCATAACGCGCTGCAGACGTTTTTCTCATGCGTGCGTTATGTGCGTTTTTATTAAAAACAATTGCACTCGACTGCACTTGAATAATTAACGATACGATTTCGACAGCGCAACATAATTTTTCACTCCAAATTTTTGGATGCTGTTGTTGCTGTTTATTAAATAAAAAATGAGATTAATTTATTTCAATTAATTAAAAAATTTTTTTAAGCGTTAGTTTCACTAAAAAGCGCTTTTTTCTATTACTTATACATATATTATATTTCTTAAAAAGTAACGTTTTCTATTACTTTTGTGCTTCAGAAAAATTCACCAGATATCTTCAGATTTTTACAGCATCATCTTTAGTATTATCTTCATATTTCACTCTAAGAATTTTTGGCTTGCATGAAGTTTCATTGAACAAAATTAGGTGTGTTTTATTAATTTATTTATTTATTTTTCTAAAAAGTTAAAAAATTCCACAAAAATTTAAAAGTTTCAGGTATAAGATTTATCGATTTGTTTTGAGAAGCGTACGAGCAGTATTTTTTGAAAGCCTTAAAGTTAACGTTGACGTGTTAAACATTTCAGTCTATTTACGTAGATATGTATGTATTTCCTTGAAGTTTCGTAACTGTTAACAATAAACAAATTATAAACTTGTTAAGATAATCTCGTATAATCGTGGACAAATGCATATTAACAATATTTTTCTCTTACTTTATTAACAAGTATTCATTTTAATTGTAGGAAAAAACCTGAACAATATTTTTATTGACGTATCGTCATAACTTTATGCATACTGTATATAGTAAATAAACGTAAATAGTTAATTAATGTTAAATATTTTATGCAGGTAAAACAATGGTTTTATGAAGATTGAAATTATTAATATATGGACGTAGTACGTAAAGATAATAGATAATAAATTTTTGAAAACAGTTAGGTACTCGTATTTAAATGTTATTCGAAAATATTTTTTAAGGTAAAATAATTGTGCTAACAATTAAAAAAAATTTTTGTTATATATAAAAATAAACAATAAATAAAATGGTACATAATATCCATCATTACTTTGGTTTTGTTTGAGATTTTACTTCATAACTAAAATCTGAGTACATACTAAAATACTTGTACTTCATAACTAAAATCTGAGTACTAAAATACTTGTACTTCATAACTAACATTTCAGTACTAAAATACTCGCACTTCATAACTAAAATTTCAGTACTAAAATACTTGTACTTCATAACTAAAATTTCAGTACTAAAATACTCGTACTTCATAACTAAAATTTCAGTACTAAAATACTCGTACTTCATAATTAAAATTTCAGTACTAAAATACTTGTACTTCATAACTAAAATTTCAGTACTAAAATACTCGTACTCATTTGAGACGCAGAAAACGAAAACATCCTTTTTTACTGACCTCATTCTCGAGATTCAAATTCAAATTCCAAAAAAATAACCGCGAACGAAACGAACTTTTTATGTCAAGACGAGACGAGACGAGACGAGACGAGAATTCCGTTCTTCGCTCTTATCTCGAATTCCAAGAGAAGATTCGATAGCGAAGCAAACATTTTCAGACCAGATGACAAACGGAAAAAGATTTTCTTAATCAACAATAACTGTTAGAGCCAGTAAATTCATCTTGTGTTCAATTATTTAAATACTCGTGAAAACTCTCTCGTTCTCGATACTGTCTCAAAATCTAAGACGAATATAAAAAAAAGGTTTTTCAGTGAGGACGACAACCGAGAATAAGTTAGACCTTCTTAGCTAAAACGAGAAACGAGAACGAGACAGCGATTAGCTCAGCCGAGATTAACTTCAAGTGCTAAAAAGGCTTTTGCGGCCTTTTTTTTCGTCTAAAATTTGTTTGCTTTGCACCTTTTTCAGGGTTTGCGGCAAAGTCTTTAAAATATCTTGTGCATATTCTTCTTTTCTTTCATTCCGGATATAAATTTTTCGTAAGTAATGAAAAATACATTTGCAGCATATACGATACAAGAAATAATCGCTGAAAATAGAAATAAGTACGAAGCTGTCGAATAATACTTTTCGCTCGATAAAATCTCGGAAGATTTCTACGATTTCTACGGAAGCATACAATGACTAAATAAAAACTTTAAATGCAAAAAGCAAAAAAAAATTAAGAATTTACTCATTAACCAAAAGAAATGTATTTTTACTTCAATTAGCTCATTAATGTACGTACATACTACGTTTGCGAATGACGTATTTTTATATTACAGACGTACATATAACGTACATATGTATGTATAACGTTGAGCATACGTCCATACATCCTCTGCATTAGCGTCGTATTTCAATTGTCAAACGTAAAACGCAAAATCTTTACAGCAATAATAAAAACAGCAAGAATTATTGTATAACGAACAACAACAACAGCGACTACGACAACAACCAAAGCGCGCCAAAGATAGAAGAATGGCAATACGGAAGACGTTTGGGTTGGTGCCACCTCCGGGTACCGAAAGAGTGTAGGTACTCGATTCGTATACGTCAAGCAACGCCCGTACATTTTGCAAGAGGCTAAAGCATTGCCTCACCAAAATCAAGTTGATTATGCAAATGATATCATTTTGTGTTGTGGTGCTTTGTGCTGGTTGTTTTTACAACAACATTTTGCCCGTTGTTGTTTTTATTACTGGTACGGTCGTTGTTGTTGCTGTTGTTGTTATTGTTGCGATAAATTTTAATTGCTCAATAGAGCAATCAGCTGTTGACTGGCATAGGACTGAGAAAGACTATAAAAGGTTCATAGGTACAATACATAACAAAAAAGGCAACAGCTAAAAGCACGAAAATCACCATCAACAATAACAACAACAAGCATCATAAAATTCCCAATTTTATCAACACGTTCGTTCCTTTCTACCAAATTCTTGGCATTTTTCAAAAATGCAAATTTCTACATTATTTTAATTTTGTGTGCACAATTGTGTTTTTGTTTATCGTTTACAAAAAATGCTATTATTTTCTCGCATTGTTTTTGTCGTTTTCATTTGCAACCAGCGGTTCTCAAAGCACGCTGTAATGCATGGGCGAATAGCGCCGAAAAAATGTGAAAAAAATCAAATTTATTTTCTTCGATTTTAATTTCAAATTATCGTAACAATCAGCAGCGATCCATCCCTCGATGTTGATGGGTTTCGGTCATTCGAAAAAGTGGGTTTGTGTCCAAACTAAACTGTTGACAACTGTTGATGATGAGAACTCATGCAGCAAAACCGACCACCATCATCCAACCCTGACGCAAAACTTAAGGAATAACAAGAAATAAAAACTTAGTATTTTTCACAATAATAAGTCTTTTTCAAAATTTTGTTTTATATTTTTATGATACTACGAGTATGGGAATTTTTTTTTTTGGGAATAAATTGTGGAATAAATTTTTTCATTGCTTTTCGGTGATTGTTTGCATAAAATACTACTCATAGTATCATAAAAATATAATACAAAATATTGAAATTTATCCACAATTTTTGCATTGCTTTTCGGTGATTCTTTGCATTAAAATTTTAAAATTTTTTTATCCAAATTAGCTTTGTCGCCTCCTTCGAAATCCTTGTTGTGCGCGTTTTGTATGCATAAGTGGAAACATAAGTAACATAAGTAGAAAAGGAAGAAGGGTGCCATATCTGCAGGTTTGAGAATCGCTTTTTTAACAACCGCAACTGTAAAAGCTGTCGTTTTAAATTCTTTAGACTGCTTGAGGCCCTCAACAATCATCCCACACGGACTCGTTCGTGTCGACCACAAATGCTTTACAATTCTTTTCAATTTTCCTCAATTTGTTTAATGTTGTTTTCAATTCTTTGGTATTTTTATACGACTATTTTCTATTTGCAAATTTTTTACTATTTTTAGGTTTTCTTCATCTCTTCCTTCTTTTATTCTTATTTGAAAACTTTGCGTCACAAGCACAACTTTTAAAATTCTTTTACAATAAAATGGTAAAATTTAAAAAAAATATTTTTATTGTAATTGAGCTTTGATTATAATGCAATACGATCGAATTTTTTTTTGTTCATTATTTTCTTAATAAATTTTTTTCCTTTTGATATTTGAAATATTATGAAAGTATTTTTGAATTTTATTGTTTACTGTTCTTTCATTCGTTGCTAGTATTGTTGCAACAAGCATATGGTTTTTATTTTTCTTCAATCCTCTGGTTTTGACTTGCTTTGGAGCTGCCCTAAATTGTGGCAACAGATTCGATTGCTGCTAACTTTAATATATTTTGTGTCTTAAATATTCTTAAAGCGAAAGCTTTTGAAAATAATAATATTAACTATTTTTTTTGGTTTTAAAACTTACATCAATCAATAAAATTTACCAAAAAACCTAAAGCGCAGAGACATTTACAACGCTCTCCTTTTTTCGTTCTTTCACTAAATTAATGCCGTAGTTTTTACAGTCAGAACTGTAATCATTTATGCACTCTGAAATGATATGAAATGAACACTACACTATACGACATAATACAATACAAATACTCAATACTTTCGGGGCTGCTACTCATTATTCTTCTCTACTCAGAATGGAGCGATGTACGTCATTGACCTAATTTTCGTTTCTTGTTACAAACTTTCGTTATTATTAGTTTTTTATTTTATGCAATCATAAACGAGTAGTGAAATTTTTTTTCAATTTTCTCGTTGACAGAATGTCTCGCTTATCTGAACCAAACCGAGACCAGAGAGACTCCTACTCCGACTCCTCTGCTTTTTTTTCAAACACTTCCGCTGTTAATTCATTTTGTACTTTATTATCAAATTAAAATAATCGGAAATAAACATTTTGTTTTTTATTTTGCTTTTAAAAATAAATGGTCGAATGAATGAATGACTAAATGGATGGTTGAATGAATGGTCAAACGAATGAATGAAAATTATTACAACATCTATAAAAATTAACATAACCAGCAACAAAAGCAGAAGAGAACAACAAAAAAAGAAACAAACAAAAAAGACAAACAAAAAAAGAGAAACAAAAAAAAAAAAAACATTAATATTGTAAAAGCATGCACTGATAAATTCTACATAATAAAAGAAGTGTAATAAAAATATGTAACTCTTTTAAGATAAGAGCAACAAACAAACAACAAACAAACAACAAAAAAAAAGAACGCATATCCGTTGATTATTTAAAATTATTCATACAAAAAACATTACAATGATAATGGTTTATGTTAACATGTTAAGAAGTAAATACATTTTTAATTTACATATATATATATATCAATTTTTATACAATATATGTATGTATAAAATAAAAAAAAAAATTTATATGATTTCAAATTATAGAATAAATACCAAATTATTAAGAACTTATTAAAAAAATATAATTTATTATTAATTATAGAGGAAGTGCTCTATACACAACTTGCACGTCTTTCATATCTTTTTCTATAATGTACAAAATTTTTAAATTTTTCTATAATTTAAAAATTCTATAATTTACAAATGTTATACGAGTATATGTCTTTCGGTGTTATCTCTTTTTATACTGAATAACTATCCTCTACACTGAATAACAAATCAGCTGTTAGCTGCTGTTCAATTCGGAGTCAATTCGGAAAAAACCTCCTAAACACAGTCACTACATCTAAAAATTATGAATATTTCATGATGTTTGTTAAGTTTTCCGAAACGTTTGGATGATGATGGATTTCAGAATGAATTTCTGTCATTCCTTGTCAAGCTTGTTTTGGAGACAAAATTATGAGTATGCATATGTAGGTAAATATTTGCCTTGAGTCTAATGATCTAGCCTTGACTTGATTATAATATATTTGCATTAATTTCATACTTATCTTTCTATATCTCGAACTTAACGAAGATTAACGAAGAAAGAAAAATATTCGTGTCACAGAGAAAAGTTTTATGATACAAATGGATAATTATCATAGAGAAAGATTTAAACTCAAAGTCTACTAAATTCAAGGCTAATCATGGATTTTTGCAGGTATTTTTTTTTTGGTGATATTATTATCTATAGAGATGATAATTACCTGCTTCAAATATGTATGAGTAACTGTAAATATGAATTATCTAATCTAATAAATGAAATATGTATAAGTAAAAAAATATATGCAGGTATGTACCTATCGAAATTTACTTCGAAAGACTTCAAAAAATACTTGTAGAGTTCATATAATAATTTTAGGGTTGAAACAAGTGCGACGAAATCTCAGGATAATTAGTTTTTACTAAGTCACTAAGAGACAAGTCAAGTTGATATACGATTCTCGGAAGGTTCTACATCTCGGAAAATCTCGCCGAGGGCGCACTATGAAAAACACTTTCGATCTAATCTAGAAGGCTAAATTCAAAAAGTATGGAATCTGCGCTGTGTGCTACTTTTGCTATAAAATCCTATAATAAAAAAAGTTTTGGATTACAAATTTTTACAATACATATTTCTACTTTCAATATTGTCTGCATATTTTTATTTATTAATATGACACAATTATTAAATTTATATTAAGCCTGTTTTAAGTGAAAAACAATTTTAACTATACTTTAATTATAATAACCGTCAAAGAGATGTTGCATATATCGATTTATGTGTTTAAATATTAGCTCAAGGTAAGAGACATCTAAAGAAACATAGAAAATCTAATTTGTTATGCGTATATTAGTTACGTCTAGCTAAAAGCATGCTTGAATGTCATTTAAAAATAGGTACAGTTCAACGGTTAATTAATTAGGAAAGCTGGTAGCCGTTGGTGAGGGTAGGTGGGCGGGTGGGTGAGAGTGGGAGGCGTAAGCGAATGAAAACTTGGTGGGTACGTGGGTAGAAGACAACAAGGCCAGCTGAACAAAATGTACATATGGATATAATATGGTGTCATAATTAGGTGGCACTAAATTAAATTATTTTAAAATTAAAAATGTATGATAAAGTAGAGTAAATAATAAGAACACAACAGGATTTCAATCTTACAGGGTGCCCGAAAAATTCACGCAAGAAGTAATTTTGATAAAAAACGGAAGTTAAAAATTACGAATTTATTTAATGATTCATAAAGTATACACTATAGGATTATATATGGAATAGGCTCCATGGCTTTTGTTGGAAATTTTGTGACAGCTGTTAACTGTTAGCTGTCGCGCTGCCTTTTTTTTTTTGGTTGGCTACACTACACCCCGCACAAATGGCACATAATTCAAATCTTGCGTAGAGTTTCTTGCGTAGAAAAATCTTTAATTTTTCAGAATTTGTAGCTTGTTTTTCATACATTACAGTAAAAGCATGACATCTTGAAAACTTGATGTGTTGAGGAAATTTTGAACACTGATTCGAATTGAATATTGTACCTTTGCGAAGGTAAAACCATTGTCTCCGTCATGTCGGCCTTTCAACGGATTGATGAATATAAAAATTCTCAGTGAAGCCCAAAGCGGTGGAGAAGAAATTACTTTTGCTAAAAATAACACAACTTTCAATTAAACTGTTATCAACCATATGCACTTATACACACATAGTACTCTTGCTATATACATAGTACTCTTAGCTGTCACTAAAATCAGCTGCCACCCACCAGCGCAATGCCCGCGCTGGCGACAGTGTTATTTAACTTCAAGGCACACGCCGGCCGATCTTATGACCAGCTCAAGGCAAAACGTCTGTCTGCATGTCAATCAGCAACAAATCACTGCCGACATCAACCGCACCGCTACAGACACGACGACAACAGCAACAGCAACAGCAACGGCAGCAACGTTAGCAGAGTGTTGTCGACAACACTAACAGCTCTTCGCGTTGACGCTAGTTTATTTTACGAGTATGCGAGAGTATTTTGCATGGAAACCTAAGTTCCTACTTGTATAACAAAAGCACAAGTAATCAATATAAAGCAACAACAAAAATGTTTCAAACCAAACCAAAACAACAGAAGAAATTGTTAAAAAGGCAGAAAATTGAATTGTGAAGCCGTTGAAAAACTTTCAACGCATGCTGGCAGCAACAATACGGCGTTCAGTTTTTATCTCTGTACAACAGCTTGCTGAGCATTTCTTGCGAGGTGGTTACCCTGCCCGTTTCATGGCTATAGGAAAGCATAAACGAATCACGCGTGACATTTCGCGATCGTGCATTAATTGTATAGACTGACTGACAATATAGCCAAGATTATAAAAATTAACATAACAACCAACAAAATCAGAAGAGAAAAGACAAGAAAAAAACAAAAACAAAAAACTAATAGAAACCATGCACTGATAAATTCTACGTAATAAAAGAAGTGTAATAAAAATATGTAATTCTTTTAAGATAAGAGCAACAAAAAAAAGAACGTATATCCGCTGATTATTTAAAATTATTCATACAAAAAAATATAACAATGATAATGGTTTATGTTAACATGTTTAGAAGTAAATACATTTGTAATGTATATACATACATATATGTACATATATGTACTTATATTTGCAGAAAACATATTATTATTGTGCAATTATTTTAAATTATAGAATAAATACCAAAATATTATTTGGTAAAAAAACATTAGTTATTATTTATTATAGACGAAGTGCTCTTTAAACATCTTTCACGTCTTTCACATCTTTTTAGAAATAAAATTCTATAATTTACAAATGTATATAGCTTTCAGTGTTACCTCTTCTTATACTGAATAACTATCCTCCACACGGAATAACAAATCAGCTGTTAGCTGCTGTTAAATTCGGTGCCAATTCATAAAAAATCTTCTAAACACAGTCACTACATCTAAAAATTATGAATATTTCATGATGTTTGTTAAGTTTTCCAAAAGGTTTGGATGATGTTGGATTTCAGAACGAATTTCCATCATCCCTGGGTCCAGCTTGGTTGGGAGATAACATTATGAGTATTTATATTGTATTTACCTTGACTTGATTATAATATATTTGCATTAATTTCATACTTATCTTTCCATATCTCGAACTCGAAACGCTCATAAAATTTTAAATTCCGGTTGCCTTCGACGATACCAAGACAGACCGATGGGAGGAACGGTCATTAATGACACATATAGTTATAGACTGGCCGTGATGCAGAAACTATCGTTCAGGGATTTTACTGGTATAGTCCTTCTGCGTCCACAGAATTTACTTTAGTGAATTTTTGTAAAAAATTCTTGTCAGAAAAAAAGGAGCTGACATCTGCGAGACTGAGAGATGGACCGATTAATGAATTGCCATATGTCGATTCATACGCCGATGATTAAATCATCGATGAGTGATTCTCTTTTGACTTCTAAAAGAATTGTTATGGTATTTTATCCGTAACTATTCAATTTCTCTTTTTAAACCAAGAAAAAACTAAGAAAATTAGGGTAAAAACAAAGTAATTTCAAAGCCTCTCGAAAGTCACATGCAGGACTTTTCGTCAATGATTCTTGAATGCATTTTTCGTGAATGAATTTAGTGTTTGCAATTGTTGTTGTTGCTGTTGTTGTTGTTGTTGCTGTTGTTGTTGTTGTTGTTGTTGTTGTTGTTGCTATGTGTAGGAGATGAATCAAAAGTAATATCGTAAAAATACCTGCCGCACAGACTTCAAGCCACTGACATTAACCGCACCCGCGAAAGCAACAATAAACAATAATACATGAAATCCGTTTTAAAAACAACAACATCGAAAACGGAAATCACGTCTTACGCCTGCATCCGATTCAATGGCTATCTCATGAATTCTTTACGGCTCGAAAGAATGGCGCACGCAAACGGAAGAATGCGGATGATGGTTGGTATAAAGGTTTAGGAGCGGTGGAGGGATCGGTGGAGGGAGGAAGGAAGGCGTAATAGGAAGTAGGATATATTGGAAAAGAAAACTGAACATTTGAGCTATTTGTAATTGCAAGTTGTTGGCGCGTGTGTGTTAACCGACAGACTAAAGAAATGTTATGCCAGCATCTAAATTAATAGCGCGGTGTCGATGTTTTTCTATGTCGATCCATATTATTTTTCTTACGCTGCGATTGAAGTGAGAGAAACGTGCCTCAAGGCAAAAGTCCACACACGCCCACATACACACGCCCACACCATTTATATGAGAACATTTTATTTAATATATACTCGGCAGAAACTAATGACACGAGCCTTCAGTTTAAGTTTTAAAAGCATTTTACTAGCTTTTTAAGACAACTATTATGGGTTGAAGGTTAATGATATGGTTGGGAAGGGGTTAAGGGGTTAAGGAGGTGTTTTGTTTTTTTATTGTTTTTTAAATTCAGAGCTTTTATGGGCTCTTCACAGCGAACACGCTTTAAAACAGCAAACAAAGAAAAATGGCCTCGAACCGTGCGAATCAATAAACAAGTTATCTATTGACACTTATCATACATAGGTACGTACTTACCTGCTGCTGCAAGCCAAGAAATGGGCCAATGCGTTTAAGTCCAAAAAAATTCCAATTAAGAAAATTCAGAAAAATTCTTTCAAAAACATGACGATATTTTGTAAAATTTGTGATCTACTAATTTGCTCAGAGAAGTTAGTAAAGCAATCAAAAGCTATAGAATATCAATATTATCAATATTAAATTGTTAAAAAATTAACTACGATATTAAAATATTAAAAATAACCATAGAAACTGTAGGTTAACGGTAATTTAACTGTAATTACTATAATTACTGTAATTGTTATATTTACGAAAGCCTTTTAAATTGTAAGCTAACTGTACAAAGTGTCAAAACAATCATGAAAACTGTAAGTTAACTATAAAAGTAGTAAAAATAATCATTGATATTGTCTGTTCAACTGTCTGTAAGGCAAAGACTCTCTGACTTTTAAAAGAAAAAGAAATAAATAAATACTTTAACAACTAGGAAGATCATTATCTATTAAATTATAGATTTCAAAAATCACAGAATATGAAAGCAAATGGATTAAACCGCTTCAGAGCGACTCACATAATACTCACGAGACGGGGACAATTCAGTGCCTTTTAATGTAAATCCTCGAAAAAGAAAGAAACTGAAAGAACAGTGTGTCGGGACAGTCTTCGTATGGAGTCCTAGCTATCGAAAGATTTGCCTGCAGTGTTTCATAAGACCATAGAAATGCCATGAATGTTCAAAAAGTGCAAAAAAATATATGAAATAATGCATTATACGATAACTTTTAATAATATTTAGATGGTCATTTTTGCGGTTTTAAATCAAAAAAGCTGCTCATTACACAAAATTACCAAAAATATTACGTACATTCTACGTTTAATTTTTCTCATTTCAATAAATTTGAATAAATAAAACTACAAATTCTTAATAAATAACTAAATCGAGAAAAAAATTAGTTCCTTATACATCAATAATTCGTGCAAAATAAACTGCATAATTATTTTTATATAATTTGTAAAATTTTTTAGATCTTTCTTAGATTATCCTCGACATTATTCAACACGGTTTTTTTTTATTATAGAATTTCATGATATCTGAATATGAAATTATACATATACATATTCTCGTATGTATGTACGAGTATTGTGTACTCAATTTACTTAAGGTTAATACAGAAATTTATTTGTTAATTCGTATGCATTTAATTGTTTGAAATAAAATGCAAATTCAAATCAAAATCGAAATTGAAAACAAACAAAGCAAAATGCAATTTGAAATTTTGTTGTGCTTCTTTGTTTTGTATTTTTTACTTTGTTTCATTTTGGCTATAACTTAATCATCATTAGATCGATCTAATGATAATCAGAGATTTTAGCGCTTACTAAAATCTGAAATTGTGCAATTTTTATTGTTTACTTTATTAACGTTATAATTGGCAAAATTGATGCAGAAAACTGGTTTGTTATTAGAAAATAATAAGAAAAATAGAAGAAAAATAAGTTAATAAGAAAAATAGAAAATAAGAAGAAAAAAAACGACCAGTTTATTAGAATAGACATGATCTTATGTAATTATTAAATAACTAAATCTCTAATAACGAGTTAAGAAGATTTTACCCGAGATACTGAAATAATTTTTCCGTTCATTTGCAATCAAATGGAATCCAGTAATTGAGTAATTAAGTAACGCATGCCGACAACAATTTTTTTTTTTTTCGTTGATTGCAATATTTTTCTAACGTAATTTTTTTGCATAAATTAATCAAGCAAGAACAACTAGCTTTTGGTAATTAAATCATGTGCATAAATAAATTATTTCCAATATTTATATTTTTAATTATTTCTATTTATTTCGTTATATATATTTAAATACACGTTTATATTTATTTATTGATTTAATTATTTAAATATTTAAATATAATCCCGTGAGACTTTTATCTGAGCCAACGACCAACCAATAATCAATGTCAAAATAATAAAATCATATCAAAGTAGCGCCTTTCAGCAAGAGGTGTCATTTTAAATTTAGCCTTAATTTTGAGCTGTCAAAACTCAACTGTCATTGTGATATCATAAGACAAGTCTACACTAGCAGGTTTTTGGCCATAGATCGATTTAAACTGCCAAAAAGTGATATGAACTAGAGAAATTTCACTTTTCCAAAAATTGTGAAAATATCGCGGCAACAATAAAATAATAACATCTCTCCTCTCTCTTTTGGCTGCTACTTCTCCTACCGTCCGTTTGCGTTTATGCGAGTCGTTCTAACAGTTGAATGAATACGGAAGTAATTTGATCAAATCAAATACAAATATTCCTCCGCACTGTGAATATACGATATAAACAAATAAAAATAATTTCTGAAAATTCTTGCGTGTTTTTTTCCCTGAATATTAATAAGAATGAAGGGAAAAAACAACAACAACAATCGCTTTTTTAACTGAAAATCGACATAATCACATAATCTTTGTTTTCAACACGGTAAAATAAGACACCTAAAAACAACAGGAACAACAACAACAACAACAACAACGATAGTAATTACAATAGTGGAATAATTTTTATTAAATGTTTTAACTACTTTGCGGATGTAGAATATTTTTATTTAAAATTAAAATCAAAATTTTTTTTCTATTTTCGTTTTGAAAATAAATTCTATAAACCGTTAATCCATTTTTATGTAAAAATTAAATTTTTATGTAAGGTGTAAAAATTTTGGAGATCTATAAAAAAGGCTGAGAAAGCAACACACACACACGCGCGCACCCAACTAAACATTTTATGAAATTTTAGTTAAATATAATTTTATGCAAAACAAGCGCGTATGCTCCAGCGCGTGTATCGATCGCGCTTCGAATTTTACCGCTTCCTTCAATCACAACTTTTTTTGTCGGCAGAAAGAGAAGAAAAAAAAATGTAGAAAAATTCATAAACGTTTTTTGAATAATAAAAAAATGTTCATTGAAAAAGTTTGTCACTAATTCCAGACACGATTTCATCCAATCTCTTGATGATTCTTCGTTTTTTTTAAACATTCTCCGCTTCGCTCCGTTTCGTTTTCGTTCTTTTAATTGTAGTTGTTTTTGTTCATACACCCTGTGTTGCCACACCCTGTACCTTGTTTTTGTTGTACAACTGGTTTTGTTGCAAGGGTAGGGCCCTTTGAGAAAAGATTTACTTGAATATGCAATGCTTTTCTTTTTTGATTAATAAATTAAAAATTTGTAAAAATTTATGTTTTAAAAAATATATAAATTTTCCCAATTTTTGTTTTTTGGACTTAACCGCTTTTGGCTTCAGGACGACTCATTTAACCAATTTATATAATGATTTTGATCTTTTATAATTAGTACTTCTACAATTTATAATCATTATTAATATTTTCTTTATTTATTTATTTAATTTGAGTTAATTTAGTCTTTGGTTATTTTTTGCAATATTTTTTTGCAATTCAGCGACTGTGTTTTAAGCGTAAAACCGCGTTATAAGAGACGCCGGTGTTATGCGGCGGTTGCCTGTACCTAAAGTAGTTAAAATGAATGTGAACATCGTTCGCTATCTCGTAAAAATTGCTGCCTGCATATTGTTATTATCAGCATAAGATACACAAGAGTTATAATGCATTATTTCTGATGTTTTTATATACTTTTTATCATTCAGTGTATCTCTTTAACTTTGTAAATTGCGGCAGGATAAATCACTCGAAGGCATATTTATATTTGCAAGGTTTTTCAGAACGACTTTATATGGTTTATTTATGGTAGAGACTAATTTTAATCTAATTTTTAGATTTAAAATCGACTTTTAAAATCGAATTTTAAAATTGTGGAGAATCGGTAACGCATGATTCAAACCAAAAGGAATCAATTTACAGATCTTTAGTTTTACAAACTCCTCGATCATAAAACGCACCCAAAAACTTATTCAATTTCACATATAGTCTCTTTTTTTCTATAAAGATAATACGTACATATTTAGATATACCATCTTATTTAGCGCCAACTTTTATGTCGCTATGGGAATATTGAATAACTTAAAAAAATACAAACTGATTTCCATATATTAGATATTTTGATTTAAATTGGGCCTTTACAATTTATTTGGACTAGTTTTTTAATACAACATCAATCAAGTGGCCGCCTCTATTGGCCAAAGCAAAATGTACCCTTTTTGCTGCGTTTTCCGAGCATTACTATTTCGGCGCGTTGTTTCGGTATGAAGCGGTTCATGGTTACTAAATTGTACTGAATTTGTACTGAAAATACAATTTCAGTATTAAAATTGACCGTTCCAAGACATGTTTACTCTAGTCAATCGGTTGATAAATGTTAAAGTTATTTAATGTTTACATACTGACATAAAAGATGGCGCACTCTGAAGTTTTTGTACTGACCTTTTATCCTCTACCAAAATGCCGTTGTTCGAATATTCTTTATAAAGTAATCTTCATACTCGTACGTATACGTATGTATATAATGCGAGTATAGCCTGTCTCGAGCTGTCGAGATTTTGGTGCTAGTCGTAAAACGCGTAAAATTGACTACTTGACTGAATTTAAATAAAAAATTCATGAGCAGTCCTAAAATGCTAAACTTAAACGGCATAGAATTATAAGATTAGCCACCGTAAAAAGGCCGTAAAAAGGAGTTAAAATGATTCCTCACTGTCGTTAATTTGTAGCAATCTTTTCTATACTTAATCATCGTTTTTTTTTCGTGTATTATTAATTAGTTACTGTTTGTATTTAATAATAATAGCTGCCATAATTTAAACTTGTTAATATCTGAAAAAAATTTCTTTGTTGAGACTCTTTTTAATTGTGTTCTTTTCTTTTTTGTTCATTATAATGATTTCAATTTTTTGACATGGAAGATTTTTATCGTTGACTTGACACTAATTTTCAAAGTCAAGCAAGAGTTTTTGTTGTTTTGCTTTTCGGGCTTGCTGCGTTCGGTCTGCTTTGTTGATACCTTAGATTGCAACGATCAGTGAGTGCAGTAGCAAATGTGTTGTTGACATTGAATGTTGTTGACATTTGAAAAACAAAAACAAAAGCAAAAGCAAATTAGCTTGAACAAAATATGCTCGTACTTCGTACAAACAAACAAAACAACAAACGTACAAATGTGTATATATATAAAAACATCGTGACAGCAACAACAACAACTGCATGACGCCATCTAGTGCACAAAGTAGGCGATTTATGGCAAACGCTTAAAATGAATTATGAGTATGTTTGCATTACTTAAAATTATTTATAGATATACGCTATTTTTGTGATAATTTTTAAAATGTTATTGTTCATAAATATTACTGTTTTTGTTGTTGTTGTTGTTGTTGTTGTTGATGGTTGATCACGAGGGTTGTTACAATTTTTTTTTGTTATTGCTTTGGTAACGGTTTTGGGTTTTGTTTTGATCACTGCTTTCCAAATTGTCTCAAAAAAAAAAACATCAACAACAACAATCGTCTGCCATAAAATTCAAAGAAGAGTCATTTCGAACCATTGACGTAGTTAAAGGGGCGCTAAGCGGATACGGCGCGACACATTTCTTCATTCACCGTTAAAAGAATTAAAAAGCGAAAAAGTGAAAAATCTTTAGCACTGAAAAGAATATCAAAAAAAGCACGATATATAATAATTTATTATAAAAATATGTTAAATATCTTACCTTGAAAATATACTTGTTATTTGTTTGTATTTGTTTGTATTTGTTTATATTTTTATAAAGATATATGTAGATATTTTCTACAATATTTCTCTTCACTTCAATAAAACTTTTGATTGGAAATACATGAAAATATATCTAACTAAATATTTGTGTGATTCAATCGTCTTAAATCAAAAAAATATATATGTATATAAAATTTTTTTTTTAAAATATAAAAATTAAACTTTTAACTAAAACAATATTTTTCTTATTCTTGTATAATTTCAGATATTCAAATATTGAGTTAAAAAAGGATTTGTCAGCTAAAATTGCTAAAATTGTTGTCAGCAAAAGTAATTCTTCTTTTAAAAAAAAAAAAAAAACACACAATTTAATTGAAAATAATTAAACGAATTTAAAATAGATTTAATGAAGAATAACATAGAAAAAAGGCAATCTTTGTGAGGATAAAACGCATAAAGCAGTCACGCGGATTTAGCAATTGTTTGACCAGCATCAGCAGCAGCACTCACTAGCAGGCGCCCCACGCCAACGCCCTTGTTTTAGACACTGCCCCAACACTCCAACACTCCAACACTCAGTCCTTCCTCCGTTCGTTCCTCTCTCTCTCGTTCTCTTTCTCTGAATTTCAATGGATTTCAAAGAATTTCTCCTTCTGGTGGTTTGTTCGCTTCTCTCGAATGAACTCTGCTTCATCTCGACCACCACCACCACCACCTTCGTGGCGGCCATGTCGATCGCGAATCAGGACCTGGAGCGCTACTTCCGCACCAAGAACGCCTCCCAAACGCTCACCGCCATGACGGAGGAGCGCATCGCCCTCGACATGTACACATACGCGTACCTCAATTACTCGTACTTGAATGCTCAGCATCAGCTGATCGACATGACGTTCAGCGAGGAGAAGGCGCGCTACGGCGAGGGCAAGGTTTTCAATGTACGCGGCCGCTTAGTGCACATCACCGATGTCTCCGATCAAAGCGAGCCGTCAGCGGGCATTTTCGACGGCAGTGACTACGCCTGCACGCCGCACATTTTGGGCACACGTGGCGAGCCCACGCCGGCCACCGGCGTCAAGTGGATAGCGTTGGTGCGACGCGGGCGCTGCACCTTCGAGGAGAAGGTGACGCATGTGCATGCGAAGGGTGCGGCCGGCGTTATCATATACAATGACAAGCCCGTCTCGAACCTGGAGAAGATGCAGATCAAGGGGAAGAGTCGTAAGTTGGCGAACATTTAATTTTAGCCAGAAATTATGACAGAGTATTGTTGTTTGTTGTTATCGTTGTTGTTTTTTGCTCTTTGCAGGCAATATAACCGCTGTGATAACGTATCAGGATATAGGCCAAGACATGGCGCGCATTGTCGATCAGGGCGTTGACGTGATGGCGGCCATAATCGAGGGACGCAGCGGCATGCGGCCCATCAACACCATGAACAGGTGAGTGCGTATGCGTATCGTGCCTTGGTTTAAACGACGAACGTTGTTAATTTCTCTGACAATTTATCACTGAAATCATGATTTTTCCCTTCAAAGCATATTGTATTATTTTCTACTTTATTTTATTTATCGTAAAGGAAATACTAACCTAATAATGAAGGTCAGTTAAGCAACAATAACAAAAACGATATCATAATAACGAAATTCAACGGAAGCTTAACGAGCGCTGTCGAGCGCTCACAATTAATAAAATGATAAGAAAATTAAATGAAAGAAATAAAATGATAAGTAGGTATGTTATATCTTATCTCACAAGCTTAAAAGTAAATTAATATCTAATATTATTAAACAAAAAAAAAAAAAAGTTGTTTTGAAAACACATAACAAATCATGTTAGAAAATAATGGTAATAAAAAAAAATTATAAAAAAATATAGGGACAAAATAATGTAGAGCTTTAAAAATTCTACATAGTCTTGATTCTAAAATGAATTAACTAAAATTTTATTTAATCTAAAATTTATTTATTTTTAATCTAAACCTTTTCAGAGAATTTTGCAATCATTCATTTTTCTCCTTTTTGCACAATATTATTTACTAGATTAACTTGCAAAAATTGCTTTTATTTTAGGTTAGAATTTATATAATTTTATTGTACGTTTTTATTGAAAGAATTCGGAAGATCTCGAAAGGCCAGTATTATGGAAATTTTCATTGATTTTATAAATTTTAATAATTTGTGTACACTACGAGTATTATCACACAAGTGTGAGTCCTCGATTTTAAAATGAAAACAACAGAACTAAGAAATTAACGTTGAGACCAATATTTTTTGTGAGCTTTAATGAGACCTTTAAATAATGGGCACATGATGGCACCTACCCAATTCTTTTTGGTCATTACTTTTCCTGAATATATGCTCCCTGAATAGTGCTCCCTAATAGTGCTTTTTTAATGGAGCTCTCGAAACTGAAAAGTTACCAAAATAACTCTACAGAAAAAATCCCAAAAACAAAAGAAATAATATAAACACTAAAATAAATAAGTGTTAAAAAAAATGCGCCATTCATTTATGACAATTATGCCAAACATTATTTCTGCGGAACATTATTTCTACAATATTATAAAATTTTCTACGAAACATTTTACCGAGATTTTAACCTCGTTATTTTGTTATCAATTATTGAATCGAAATAATTTAATAATGGATAAAAAAAGAAGCAAAAAACCTCAAATTTGTCAACGACTAAACTGACTGGAGATGCCGGGGTTTGAACCCGGGACTTCTCACATGCGAAGCGAGCACTCTACCACTGAGCTACATCCCCCGTGAAAAACCTTTTCTCCTTTACGATTTTAAAAGCTTCAAAGTTTCGATATTTATTATAAGAACTATAGGCCTTGTGAAGTCTAAGACAGTACTTGATGCGTTTAAATGAATGGATTGAGGAAAAATTTCATAAAGTCCCAAAAAATACTGATTTGTCGGAGCAGCTGAGACGAACACTAGACAACTATTGTATGCCATAATTAATCTCAGAGTTTGTACTTTAGACAAAAAGGAGAAAATTAGCACTCTTGACAAAAATACTCCGTTTTTCTGTTGCTTTAAAATAACACCTCTTGTTGAAAGACTTCTAACACATTACTCACAAACATTAAATGATTAAAAAATTGTTAAAAAAATTATTGATAACAATAAGTTGATTAAAAACTTGTAATCAGAAATAGCCAGCAGTCTAAATTGCTATTAATAATTATGTCAGCTTTTATTGATTAATTGATTAAATAATATTATGACATTATTTATACTTTTTATTCTGCTTTTTTTCCAGAACTTCGGTACTCTTTGTATCGATCTCTTTCATTGTCCTGATGATTATATCGTTGGTGTGGCTCGTCTTCTACTACATCCAGCGCTTTAGATATCTTCAAAGCAAGGATCAACAGTCGGTAAGAAGCACCAAAATTCACAATTTTATTATACCTACGTATTTTTTTCATACAAAAATTTTTCCTTTTCCTGCTTCGTTGCGCTGTTTCTACGTCGTCAACGACATCAGCGACATCTTTGTTCCGTTACCAAGAAGGCGATCATGAAGATCCCAACGAAAACGGGCAAGACCAGCGATGAAAAGGACCTGGACAGCGATTGCTGCGCCATCTGTATCGAAGCCTACAAAACGTCGGACTGCATACGAGTGTTGCCGTGCAAGTAAGTATTTTTTTGTGGACACTTTTGTGCCAACTACTTTTTATGGTCCTTGATGCTATGATCGGTGGTCGGTCGTTTCTGGTTCGCCTCCTGTTTTGCAGGCATGAATTTCACAAGAACTGCATCGATCCTTGGCTTATCGAGCATCGCACCTGCCCCATGTGCAAGCTGGACGTGCTCAAGTTCTACGGTTATGTGGTGGGTGATCAGCTGACCTCCTCGCCGAATCTGGTGCTCCACAATCAGCCCTCAAGTCCTGCCATTTCATCGCATTTCAACAATGCCTTGGCCGATGTTCAAGTAGCATCCGTTCAGGCGGGCGTGCCATCCAGTAATGCCACCGTCACCAGCGCCACCCCCACCGCTACCACCTCCGTCATCGCCACCACCACCACCACCACCACCACCACAACAACACAAACGCAAACACATTCACAGGCACAAACGCAAACGCCAGAACAAGAGACAGAGTCAGACTCTATAATGAATAGTAGCTGTCGCAGCGGCGACGAGAGCGATAGAGATCGAAATAGACGTAGTCAAAATTGTAGTAATTGCCAAAACAACAACAATTGGACTAGTAGAAATAGTAGTAGCAGCCATAGGAATGGCAGTGGTAGCAGTAGTTTTAGCAGCAGCAGTAGTAGCTGTCAAAATAACAGCAACAGCAACAACAACAGCCACAACCATAACAGTGCCATCGCGCACAGTGTCAGACGCGATTCGTTAACGCACGTAGTGACTGCCAGCCGACAAGTAACCGATGTTTAAAGTATAACAACTTCTTTTTTACATTATAATTATCCTTTAACCTTAAGTTAAGGATAAATACTGTAGTTAACCTGCTGTTATATTTTTATGGGAATTCAATAATAAATAGAATTTTTAATGAAATCGTATCGATCTCGACTCGACGATCGATAACTTCTGCGAGGACTGTCTAACTCTGTCGATAAAGTCACGATGATAATGACAACACGTAAGACACGTAACACGTAAAACTGTTATAAAACAACAAAGCAACTGTCAAAATTTTAATGGCGTTTAATGAAACCAGCGTTATCGTTAGCTAGTCATAAACGACACGATATCATATGTTACAAAAAGACAAATAAATCTCTATACAACACAATCCCACAAAAAAATTCCACGAAATTCAACGACCAAACCAAAAGAAAAAGCGATGCTGTCAATCCATTTGCAAATTGACATTCATTACCACCTTCGTTTAAGAAAATGATAGATATATCAAAATAATATTATGTTTCAAATTAGAAACTTTAGCACTGTGGTATTTTATTAAAATGTGTGGCGGCTCATCATTTTCGATAATTTTTTCCCCAGAAAAGTATGTAATCATCATGATTATTGATTTGGTTTCATTACCTCGAATCAGTTTTCAATTTCATTATTTTGAATTAAAGAAAAAAAAATCCAATTATCAACGTTCATTTCTTTGGAAATTAAATAAAATATTAATAGTTTAGAAAAAGAAAATTAATGCAAGAAATTAATACTAAATAAAGTTTGTAAAAAAATCTTTTTTATTTATTATCAATAATTAATGGAAGAACAAGGTGTTGCCATTTATATATACATAAAAAAAAATTGTATTATTAAATTAAAAAATCACTGAGAGAAAAAAAATACAGAATTTACCAAATAAAATTACTTAAAATGAAAAAAGAATGGAAAATCAAGTAATAGAGAACAGAGAAGAAAAGAATTGAGTATCGTGTAAAAGAAAAAGAATTAAATTATTGAAATTAAAATGAAATGAAATTTTAAAATTTTACCATCTTAACGTTTAAATAATTAATATATTTCACCAAAAAATAATGAGAAAAGAAGTTGTTTTATGGTTTCTGAAGGTGTCCGTCTGTGTTTTAAGTTGTTGCGATTTAGTTGTTGTTGCTTTTATCACAATAAAACGCATAGGTTTTTTCTGTTTTCGTTAAAAAATAGAAGTATTCAATTTGTTAAGAATTTGGACTCACTTTTTATGGTTCTTTAATTTGAAAGTATGTAACATATTGTGTTACGTAAGATAAACAAATAAACATAGAACTGTATTATCGACAATTGCTGCTTAAGCTAAGCTTTAATTAATTTTAATTATAATTATGATTTAATTATTTTTAATATTATTACGAAAACAGTAGTTAAGTTATAAAATTTAATTTTTAAGTGTGTGCTTTTTTGATTTATTAAACAGAAAATGGAAAATTACGAGTAAAAATAAAAATTCATTGCTAATTAATGCTATGCAAATACAATACATCATAATTAGCGTCTAAACGTACTCATACATACATACTCATATTTCAAACATATACTAGTACCACTGTAAATAGCAACACAATCATATGAAGAACTTGATCAAATAATATGCGGAATTTTTAAGCTTCTCAAGCTGTTTGTGACCACTTTTTTGTGCTTCTTTAGTTTTATTGTTACATTTCAATCTTGTCATGGGTTGTGTTATTTCATATATTCTTTACCTCTGGGTAAGTTCGGCGATTTTGAAAAAAATTTTTGAAAAAATTTGGAAAGATATATACCGGCAAAGTTGCTTTCTTCGAGTCTGCTTTGACGAAAATGTACAATTCGATGCAATTTTTTGAAGTTTTTTTTAGGGTTCGTTCCTAAGTCAAAACTACCAAAAAGACAGGGAGAGAGAGAGACACGAAAAGGAAGAGAATGGAGAGTCATTGTCACACTAGATTTGGTTTATACTAATCTATTTTCACATACTTTAAGCATGGAAAATTCATAGCGAATTGATGTCCAAGTTTCGACTAAATTGAAATTGTCTAATTTCAAATATTTTTATTTGTAAATAACTTTCTAGAGCATCCTCGGTGATGGCAACAGTCTGAAAAAGGAACGCTTTGTATACCAAAATAAAGTAAAATGTAATGCCTCAATTTATGAATGAATTAATAATTTAATAAATGCAATCAAAACACCCTTTTAGACCTTTTCGATTTTGTAAAAAACACAAAAAATGAAAATTAATATTTTTTTCCAAAAATTCCGCATACTTATTGATCGATGCTTTTGACACAAACCTTTTGCAGTTAATACGAGTGTTGTATTCTTTTTTTTATGCATTAAAAGTATTCATATAAACACACACACACACATTGCGCTTTAGTTAGTTAATTATCTAATTAGTTAATTAATTAATTACTTAATTAGTTAGTCTTTGGGTTATCGAGTAAAGTGTTTTTCGAGTAAAGGTTAAAAAAATTACTAAATAAACGGTGATAAATTAAAGGTTCCAAAAAATTTTTGCAAAAAACGCTAAACGCTATCATTCAAAATAAATTACATTAATTTACGATAATTAAAACATTGTTGGTTCTTTACAATTTTCATGCCTCTGTATTTATTGCTACAATAATTTTGTGTGCTCCATTTTGCGATTCAAAACGTAACTCATGGACCATTGAGCAGCCAGCAACAACATCAATGAAGAAACTATGGAAAAAACTTTCTATAGTTTATGAGTGTTGGTAATGGGTTAAAAAGCCGCTATCAGGCCTAAACATTTCGCTCGTAGGCGAAATTACGCTCGTGGCTTTCATTCTGCTTGTCATTTCGTAACGCAGTGCGCAACAACAACAACAACAACCTTCAAAGTTAAACTATCATCTCCGTCATTCTTGACAGTTTATCGACAGTGAAGAAAGTGTTCTAGACTATGAGCCCGATCGACCAGCGGCCGGTGTCGCCTCGACTGCTGCAATCAACGTCTCTACAGCTGTTGCGGCGGCAGTTGCCGCTGCTGGCGCCAATGCTGATGCCGCTGGTGCCGCAGCGGATGACATTTCTCTTCAGCCGGACCCATCCATACCCTCGCGCTCGAGTCGGCCTCTTACGGAGTTTCTACGAAATGGCGATTTTGTTATTGATTTCCCGCGCATTTTCGTTCTGGACGCGGGCGGCTCGTGCACCAATGGCCACGTCGCTCGTGACGGCAGTGCGTTGCGCGACAACCTCTTTCCAGAACGAATGCCCGAACGGTCGCAGTCATCGCTGTCGCTGGCTCAGGCCAAGGACTGGATGTCGATGGTGAGCAACAAACTGGAAGAGCAGCAAGGATTGCGTCGGCTGCGTCGGCGTGATGAAATGCACGAGGTAAGAATTGCCATGAAAAGCGCTCAGTAATTAATAGACAAATAATATTCAATAATAATCTATCTCTTGCGTAGAATTTGCTCAGTGTGCCCAGCCGTGAAACGGTTAAGAAGCGTCGTTCTCGTTCGGCCGATGGTCGCTATGCGCATGTTTGCTTTACCCGCAAGAACGGCCCCGCAGCGTCGGCCGACGAACGCGTGGCCGCACAGATCGACGACAATCTGGGTAACGCTTCGATCGTCATGGGCGGCGGCTTTGATGACGAAGCCGCTGCTGTAGGCTCCAGCCGCAGAGCGAGTCGCCGGGAGCGCAGCAGTCGTCGGAGCAGCGGTACCTTGCGCCTGCTCACCGACGCTTCGTACGCTCAGTCCATCCAACGTCAACGCGAAGAACTGCATCAACGCGCCGCAGCCAAACGTCGTAGCAGCGGGATGCTGCCGGGATCCATAATGCAAAGTGACATAGTATTAGCAGTGGACTATGTCAACGCCACTGCTGCTGCTGCTGCTGGTAGAGAGTATGATGGCGATGCTATACGAATACAAATCAACGGTGAAGGCATCGACTTTTAGCCAAAGCAAAGAGAGTTCACTTTGAATGCTATTGAAAAGAAGAATCGCTTACAATAAAAATTCGTAAAGATTTTGTGTATAATTTTCTTCTCTAAAAAACAGGGGAGAAACATTTATTCGAGAAAAGTTGTTTCCTGCTTAAAAATTAATAACAAAACAAATAACCTTAAATAAACTTATTCAGCTGCGTACTCGTCTGCATTTTATTTCGAAATTTAAAATTATTACTGTTTTTCAAAATATTGTAATTCTTTAGTAATTTTAAATAAATTCGTAGCTAAACGAATTATCAATAATTTGTACAAATTTCCTTTTTATGTTTCGCAAATTTCCCAAGTTGAAATTTCCCTTAAAATCGGCATGGAAAAAAAATTTCACCCCTTTTCTCAGAAAGCGAAAATGGTTGGTGTATTGAATACAATTTTCCCTCGAAGTTAACCTTTATGTGTTATATCACTAGAATGCGTGATATTTATTTATATTTGTCCCCAAATGATAACAAGTAGCTAATATAGGCCTTTTTTCTCTTTTTTTGTCAATTAATATCTAAAGAGTGCGAAATATCTGAATAAGAAGATATTGTTTTCGAAAGAATTACTTTGCTGGATTCAAAGAATCAATTAATTTTTTATGGGAAAGACTTAAAAGTATATAATCTACTGACTTTCTATCCTGAAAAAGTATGCTAACACACACTAAAGGAGATATAATTAAAAATTGAAAAATGTCTTCCTTTTGCGTACTTTACACCACAATCAGCATGTAGTTCTGTGCACCCAAAAACTTTTGATTACGACCCCAATTTGGAGTAGAAAAACATTTTGTAGACCTCGTTCGTTTCTTGCAAATCTTGGACAAGTGTTGGTGCATTCGTAATTATACGCCTAATAAACTATACGAGGGGAAGATTCGTTCCTTCGTTGAAAAATTTGTGACTCTTTTGTTTTTTTTTTTTTTTGAAGAATAAGAGGGTTAAGAACTTTTTCATGCGAGTCAACACTGAGTAAAACTTATAGGTTTGTATCTACGCTAAGCAATCATAACGATTCTTTCATGCAACACGGGCAACTTTTCAAAACGGGTGCCTGAAAGTATGCAACAAGAAATATTCCTACACTGTCGATGGACGAAAGAAATCTGACAAGGCAAGACGGAGCAACTCTAACACGAGTACATGCTAAAAAAAAAACATAAAAATAAAAGAAAGAAAATTTTTAAAAAATACTCGTGGCATTAATTCGCGCCTTCCTCTTTCTTTTAAATGAAAAATAAATTAACAATACACAATAAACCATTAAATGAACTATTTATAATTATAACTATTAGGAGTAAATAAATTTTGTTATGATTATGTGTTGCATTTGCCAACACAAGATCGTAACAATATTCAAAATTACACGAATAATAACGGAATGAATCAACAAAAATTATTTACGAAAAGGATAAAAACAAAAACAGAACAAAAAAACAATAATTTAAATGAAGATATAAGACGTAATAATAATACGTATGTAATGATGAGAAATAAATTACCAACAATTGTCATGGTTGTACAAAAATACTCAGTGGTATTCTTTTCATTGTCAGCGCAAAATCAGTGCCGCGGCGCAGATCAAAAGAGCGGCACGGTCAGTCAGTCTGAAATACAAAAAAAAAAAAATTATGAAAATCATGCCAGAAGTTAAAACAAAAGAGAGGAAAGATGAATAAAAGGTGAGGGAAAAATGGCGGAAAAGCTTTAGAGCGGTACCGTAAGATATTTATGCCGC
The DNA here is from genome assembly GCA_949752815.1 of Conops quadrifasciatus. Taxonomy (NCBI): domain Eukaryota; kingdom Metazoa; phylum Arthropoda; class Insecta; order Diptera; family Conopidae; genus Conops; species Conops quadrifasciatus. The sequence continues at coordinate 37,153,758 of OX457077.1, read as the reverse complement.
AAATAAACACAACAGAAATAAACAGATGGAGAAAAGAGGGAGAGAAAAGACAGATAACGAGGTGAAAGAAAAGGCCGGAGTGATTTAGACATCTTGCACAGAGAGAGAGAGAGAGGTAACGACAGCTACAGAAGGAGAAAAAACGAGAAAAGCCCGGGTTTCATAGTCGTAGACGGCGTAGCGTCAAAGGGATCATTATCGATATTGGCCCTCAATAATGGCAACTAGCAGCCAAACCAAACATGCAGCAATGACAACAACCACAACAACAACAACTACAACAATGCGGTAATAATCCAACCAAAAACAGCAACCACCATGAAGTTGGATACAATCTTTGCAATAGTAACGATGCTAGACGTAACCTACGTTGTTGATGATTTTTTTGTTACTACAGCAACAGAAGAATCAACAACAATTTTCATAATCATTCTTGACTATCATAAATTTATAGTAGTCGTCTAATCATAGCCAAATTTTAAAGCCACCAACAAACAATTAAAGCAATTGTCTCCAACTTCGCAAATTTTCTCTGCTCCAAAACGAAAATAACCGTGAAATGATCAAAGAATCTTCAGATTATGGTTTTCAACGAAAAATAAAAAAGCGCCAGCTGATTGCCGATCAACGATTACCGACTGCCGACTGCCGACCCAAACCGTTGACCGCTGAGCGGTCACCAATAACGCGATATGTTCAAGTTATTGCAAACTAATCATCAATAATTTTCTGATCAAGCAACGCAAAGCGAAGCAAAGCAAAGTGATCATTTCAGACACTTTTATCGGACGTAAACTAGTAACGATAGTGAGAAAAACTAGCATTAATCTGAAGTTTAAAACAACCAAAATAACCGAGTATTGATAGTTATATACAATATAATTGATTTAAAACGCTAACGCATGTCATTCTTGATCTAATATGAGGATCGATCGCATCGATAAATGTCTTTGTCTATCGTATTAACACCGCAATTGACTTTGAAGGATTACTAAGAAGAAGAAGAAGAAGAAGAGGACAAAACCAGTGTCACTCATAATTTTGTATGATTCCAAAAACTTTTTCAGCAACAATAACTATATACAGGGTGCGCCATCTTTTATGTCGGTATGTAACAGTTTGACCGTATTCCAAGCGCCGTGGGCGGTCTATCGGCAATATTATTTGACTCAATTGCACTTTATACGAAAACGAATGCAAATCATCCTTAAAAATGCGCCGCAAGGTGGCTTCACTGAGGCTAAAATGCTGAGCGCGGTGACGATACGACACATGTGGGTTCTCCGTAACACTCTCTATCTTACCGCTTCAATCAGTTCAGTGCAACATCTTGGGCATTGATAAACGGCATGTGGACGATCTCCCATTGTCCCGTGCTCAACAAAATTCGACACCAAACGATGAATAGTGTTGTCAGACGGTGCGTCTTGGCCGTCGACGTTTTTGGACGATATGCACTGAAATTCAACACAATTGAAGGACTATTTTCAATGTAAAGCGTCACTACTTGGGCGCGTTGTTTCGGTGGGTTTAAAATTGTACTAGATTCTGCTGACGTTTAAAAAACATGTTTACTTAAGTCAATCGGTTGATAAATGTTAAAGTTATCAAATGTTTACATACCGCCATAAAAGTTGGCGCACTCGTTAGTACTTATAAATGAAATCAATTAAATAATATTTAAATATTTGTCCCAAAGTAAGACCAAAGCAAGCTGATTAAAAGCGTTTTCTTTAAATCCGAATTAAATACTAATTATTTAATTTTATTTGCAAAAAGTCGTTGCAAAAAACCTTATTTCACTTTAGAATCTGAAAAATTAACTAAATTAATGAAGTCCTTTAGATCTATCAATCAAACGATCGAGCACTGAACGATCGAATGGCCCACGCTCCGTCCGTCAAACAATCTTTCTTTCTTCCTTTTTATAGCATCAGACGAAGCCTGCTGATCTTTCAATTTTTCTATTTTCCATTTTTCCATTTAAATGTTACAAATCAAAAGCTCATATCGTATATTTTATGGATGGATGCCATTTTAGCAAGCGAGTAAATCGCCTAAACGGTGTGCAACATCAACCAGCAACGATAACAACAACAACAACAACAACAATAACAATAAAATGCGGCCGGAAAAATGCTTTGTACTTAGCCGACGGAAAATAAGAGAAAAGATCGGTCTTGGCGAGCCGAGACCAAGCAGGTCCGTTGGTAATTTGCATAAAGTAGAAAAAAGGAAACGCACCAGCAGCAGCAGCAGCAGCATTACAACAACAACAACAAAGCTTTGCCGGACACGATCGGTGCAAGATCAGTACCAGATCGGGCAAGATCGCTCAAGATAAATTGTCGAGCAGCGCGAGCTTGCTTGCTTGCTTGCTTGCTTACCTCGCTAGCGATTGTCCCCCAAAGCGATGGGAAGCAGCTCCCAATATTGCAGAGAGGGGGCGTGGAGAAGGGCCGCATCGAGGGCGGAGGGCCGGACGGACCACGACTCGATGGACGGACGCGCCAGATGAATAGACGGAAAATTGAGCGGCTGACTAATACTTGGTGTAAAGATAGCAATCGACAAAATGCAAGCCACTAGATATAGTGATCAATAAAAATGCCGGTCGACGATCGGCGCTGCCTGACGATCGGCACCAGTTCAAGCTGCGCGTAGGTGATCGTGTTGATGCTGCGAACAGCATGCAGCAATAACAACATTTTACTAATTCTATAAAGCAGCAACAATTCTGCGGCGCAACAGCTGGACCGCGTGATGCCAAATTGGAAGGAACTCGGCAGATCGGTATGCTACGTGATCGCATGCCACCGATCGTGGAAGGAAAGAGCAAAAAAAAAGCAAAGCACAGAAATCAAAAACAATATTCAGCAACTCGTGGCGGAATTCGACTTCAAATTGAATACCGCCGCACCGAGGACGAAACGCCGCTCGCGATCTCGATGGGGCTGACGATGCCGTGGTCATTGCTGCTGCTGTTGCTCTTGATGACAGCGCCAAAATAGAAATTATTATTGATGAACTCCGGCGTCCGTTTGCTGCAATAACAATAACTGAGCAGGCCGCTTTCGGGACGCCACGATTGTGCGAATCCGATCCGATCCGCCCGGCTCGATTTGTCCAGAAATATTTATACGCCTTAATAGACATCAACACGTCGCAAACGAATACGTAGCGAGTGTATATTTTTCCTTTCATCATCATTTCGAGTTCTCGAATCTGGCGGCAGCGGCCGGTGTTCGACTCGTTCGCTCGGCAGAGGGGGCAGGGCAGCCTCCCCAAGCAACGATCGACGGGCCAGCGTAGTGAAGTGTGGAGCAAAGTGTGGTCGTATACGCGCAACGCCCTTTCGGAACAGCCCCCAACAACCAGCAACGACGACGACGACGACGATGGAGCAAGTCGACGCAAGTCTGCCCCCTGACGCTTTGACGTCTTCGGCTCCCGCGACTTTTTTTTAACTTCAGTTTTCCTCTGTCCTCTGTCCTCTTCTTCTTCTTCTGTTTCATTACTGGTTACGTAGTATGTATGTAGGTATGTACGTGTTGTGAAGGATCGTGTGAAACCTTCGTTTTTTTCTTTTTGGGGGGTTTTTGTCCCCCCCCGCTTGTTTCTGCTGTTAACTGCTGCTCAACGGGTCGTGTGAAAGGGGGAGGGGCGGCAGGTAGATCTGGTGCACCGAATCCTGTGCGTTTGTTGTTGTTGTTGTTGTTATTGCCATGAATTGTGCAATACACGTAGGTACTTATGAAATACGTACCGACGTTGGCTCCTCAGCTGTCTTCTGTCGTTCGTAGGTTTGTCGTCAGTCGTTCGTTCGTTCGTTCGTTTCTTTCTCTTGTGTTTCCTTCTCTTTTTCACCCACAGCAAACTCGCTTACAACAACACCAACGAGTAGACGATGGAACATACGAGGGCGGTATAAAAAGTCGGTGACTTTTTGAATTTGCCACGCAGTAACTTTAAATGCGAACGCAGTACTCCCATCAACATCTATCGATTAATAGACTGCTGCACAGCTGCGCCATTTAGTTTGTGTTTGACAGCCATTGAAAAGCTGGCAACCTCGTGAATTTTAGCTAAAAATGGAAAAAGCGAATTTGAAAATGACAAATGAAAAAGTAAAACAAAGGCCAAGCAAGGTCACATGGCCACAGTTTTTGGGGTTGCACGAGGTGTCATTCACATCGATTATCTTGAAAAGGGTAAAACTATCAACGGCGCATATTATTCAGAGCTTTTGGACACACTCGATATTGATTTGAAGCAGAAATGAACGCATTTGGCGAGCAGAAAAGTGCTGCGCCATGTCAGAAATTCTTAAATTGGGCTACAAAGCGCTACCCCATCCAGCATATTCTCCAGACTTAGCCCCCTGCGTCTCTTTCCTGTTTCCAAACCTGAAGAAATGGCTGGACTGGGTAAGAGAGTTTTGGGTCGAATC